>JANAVB010005596.1:2007290-2116761 GCA_029216955.1 Iris pallida
GAACACATATGATGAAAGAAGTGACTCTTCTTCTAGTACACAAGAAAAAAAAACTTACAGTAGTTATGGACATATACCATGAGCAATGGCAGACCTACAAAAGGGAAATTTGGTGGAATTCAGCTAATTACCCCCAGTATATATTATATATTATATATATAGATATATATATATATTATATATATATATATATATTCTCCTTCTTATACGGGATAGTTTACGGGAAGAGTTTACGGGATAGAGCAATTTCTTACGGAGAGAAAAGAAACTCAAAATATTTGCCCGAAATATACGTATTTCTATGAATTTATTTCTCTTTTATATTTAAATCTCTACTCTCTACTCTTAAAAAGAAACATATCTCTATCTTAAAAAAAGGATTATCTATCAATTTAGTTTTAAACACAGAGAGATTTATTTATTTTAAAAAATAGAGATAGATAAATTATTCCATTAATTTTTTAAATAAAGATATTTAGAAAAAAAGAATCTATCCTTAGAAATAATATACCTTTAAAAATTATATTTAAATATTAATTTTAATGTTAATCTTAATATAATGTTGATATTAATTTTAATTTTAATTTTATATTAATTTAAATTTTAATGTTAAGTTAATTTTAATGTTAATGTTAATGTTAAATTAATTTAATTTTAAATTTAAATTTGTTTTTCAATAAATTTAAATCTAAATCTAATTTAATTTAATTTTAATTTTAATGTTAATGTTAATGTTAAATTTAATTTTAAATTTAAATTTATTTTTGTTTTAAATAAATTTAAATCTAAATTAAATTCTAATCTTAATATTAATCTTAATTTTAATATTACTTTTAATGTTAATGTTAATATTAATGATATAATGTTAATGTTAAATTAAACTTAATGTTAATGTTGAAATTAAATTAAAATTAATATCAACAATAAAGTTAGCACCAAAAAACTAACATGAGAAAATATTAAAATAACATTAATATTAAGTATATTTTTGAATAACATTTTAAAAAGATATTTACGTTTAAGATAATTTTTTAAAACAATCCATCTCTACTTTGAAAAATTATAAAATTAACTTTTTTATCTCTATTTTTTGAATAAAAATAAATTTTTCACTATTTAAAAAATAATAGACTTATCTTTAAGATAGAGATAGGTTCATTTTTTAAAGGAGAGATCTAACATTTTTAAAGTGAAAGAAATAAAGAAGAGAACCATACGTATATTTCTTCATCCCGTAAGTTTGTCCCGTAAGTTATTCCCGTAGGAGAAGTTTCTGTATATATATATCTATATATATATATATTAATATTATATATATATATATATATATATATATATATATAGGGAGCGGATCAAAAGTCCCCCTTAAAAAATATCCTAAAAATTTCCTTACTCTCAGCCGTCCATTTAATGTTATATTAATGTTAATGTTAATATAATGTTAATATTAATATTAATATTTATTTTTATATTAATGTTAATGTTAATATTAATGTTAATGTTAATGTTAATGTTAATTTAATTTTAATATTAATTTTAATATTAATTTTAGTATTTAACATTAATATTAATATTAATATTAACATTAACATTAATATTAACATTAAATGGACGCTGAGGGTGAGGAGGTTTTTAGGGGGTTTTCTAAGGAGGACTTTTGATCCGCTTATATTAATATATATTATATATATAGATATATATTATATATATATATATATATAGAATAAATAGATATATATATATATATATATTTTAAAATAAATATATATATATATTATATATTATATATATATATATATAATATATAATATATATATATATATATATATGGGGGGATGCATTTGTTTTCTTTTGGGGTTTTTTATGTGACTCAATCCACACCCATTCCACCCTAGACCAATTCATTTAACCCAAGTACGAATTTCTAGTTCCATCCTTTTATCATAAATCATGATATACATACAAAGATTCTTATAACAACACAATCCAGTCAGCCAATTGTTGGTCCAAGATCCAAATTAGAGTATGGAGATCTAAGGCCTCGTTTAGTTCGCAGAATCATCGGATTGGAAAACGAAAGTGATTACTTTCTTATGTTTGGGAGCCAAAGAAATTGAGGAGGAAAGGAATGTGATTCGCAATTGAAAGAAAATTATGGGAGAAAGTGATTACATACATCCAAGCAAGGAATCACTTTCACATATTGAAGTATTCACTTTTCTTTCCAATTTTTTTGGCATTTCCAAACATAGGAAAGAAAAATCACTGGAAAATGTAATTTTTCAAAGAAAAAATATCAAGAAGTTGATTTTCTTTCCCTTCCATTCGCGAACCAAACAAGGCCTAAATGTAAATTTTACAACTTATTTAAGACCCAAAAACCTACAAAGTCTAAACACGGTTTTTTTTAATGCAACTTAGGCCATAGAAGTATTGATTCAAATGAGAGGATTTCAGAATTTGGAAGTAAATTCACACAAACTAATACTGTGATTCTTGAATCATACAAACTAATGCCGCATCACTTCTTTCTCTTGTTTTTCTCTTCTTCTTCTCCGCTTTCTATTTATACGAGGGAGCCCTCCTCCTCCTCATCCTCGATGTTGATAGCGAATGATGAAAATAATAATGATCTTTGTAGTAGGTTCGAATACTAGGAGACCAAAGAATAAGTTCCAAACACTGAACGACGCGGGCGAGTCTTCTTAGATTGTTGGTTAAGAGAGTTAAGTAAGAGAAAGAAAAAACTATGCTTGATTCGATGTTGAAGGTTTAAGAGAGAGAGAGAGAGAGTCATAAAGTGTTTAAGTGAGGATTTCTTTAATCTTTTTTGTTAATTTTTAATCCCAAAATCGAAGGGTTAATGAGAAAAAAATGAGGAATTTGGTTTCAAAGTTTTTAATATTCTTTATTTGTTCTACATATTATGACTTTCTTCTATATTTTTTGCTTTCAACCTGCTACTCAGGAGCTTCATGACTTTGTCCATGTGCGTCCAATCTCTTCTCGCTTTTACTCATCGTTGATAAGAAAAATCGTCCATGATGCATCTGTCGAGTTGACGAAAAAAATTCTAAAATTTTGATACATCTGTTGATTAAAAAAACTCAAAACAAAAACAAATTCGTTGATGTATTTATTGAAAAGAAGAAAAAAATTCTAAAATTTTGATGCATCTTTTGATAAAAAAAAACATTATTGATGCATCTGTTCATTAAAAAAATCGTTAATTTAAATATTATAAGAAAAAAATCCTGTGATATATGTAATAATTAGAAACACAATCAATCTAATTAATTGAAAACTCAAGCATATCTAATATTACGTCACATGTAATAAGAATTTATTTAAATTATTATATTTTTATTAATCTTTCTTCCATTCAAATTTTTTAATTTAAATAAAAATTATTAAACACGCCCTCACATTCTTTCTTCAATCCCAAACAAAGTATGTATATTGACTCTCTCTAATTCTTTTTTTTTTTTCCCCTGTAGACCCTCGACCGTCTGTTATGTCACTTTTGAGGCCTCGTTATGAGGGTCTATTATGACTTGCTAAAGTGCACAATTTCATCTACATGAATGTCAATTATGACACGCTAAAATGCAAAATTCCTTCTCATTCACTTCCGGTGCATCTTTACGAGTCACCTGCTAAAATTAATAGACTTGCTATATATACATTGGTTAATATTAGGGGTGAGCAGATTTCGGTTTTGGAACCGAAACCGACCCGATCCGACCCGATATAACAATTCGGGTCGGTTTTGAAACATTCGGATCGGGTTTCGGTTTTGAGTAAAGAAAACATCGGTTTATCGGTTCGGTTGTTGCATTTGGGTTTAACCGGCCCGAACCGTAAACCGACGTATCCAATTACATGTTTACCCCTCCCGTCATATAAATACAAAGAAAACCTAATCTTTTTCTCTCCTCTTTTAATTTCTACATCCGTCGGCCGCTGCTCTCAAAGACTCATCTCTCTCATCTCTCTATATTCTTTCAGAGCCTCTCTAATAAAAAAAACCTAACACTACCCAAATCTTTCTATCTCCTCTCATCCACTCTCAGCCGCCTCTTCCTCTCCCCTTTTCTCTTTCCTCTCATACACTATCAGATTCTAGGGGGATTTAAGGGTTTAGTGGAGTGAAATGGGCGTGAAGCTTCGGTGCACCATCCAGAACTATGACTAGGGTTGGACGTCCGGCAGGGAGGTCGACTCCGAGAAAAAGTACACGGAGTTCTTGATGGGACCCATGAGTCCGTCCTCTCGTTCCTGGTCGGCGACGACGTAGGGAGGTGATGATAAAGGTGGGAACATGACCTCCTGTTCTTGTTTAAGGTTCTTGATTCTGGAAACTTTTTGTTTAATGCTTTCTGATTATATTGTTCTTTTGCTTAGAAGGTTGCATCTTTGGCTTGATTTATTTAGAATGTTTTAGGTCATTTGTCTTCAATTTTCTTCTATTTTTGAGGTATATGTTTCATTTTTGGGAATTATGTCAAGTTTGGGAAAGTGATTTACTATAATTTGCAACAAAAAAGTTATGTCAATTCTCTTCAATTTTTTTTAAGAATCTTGGATCTTATTCTGTTCTTTAAACTCTTTTTCCTATGTTCTTTGTAAAATTGTTTGTTTTCTCTTTTCTTTATAAAAAATTTGAAATAAGTAACATTGTATTATACACATATTCTTTCCAATTTTGTTCTTTCAAGATTGTAAAGGAGACATTTTATGGGGTAGAAACCTGAACCGACCGAAAACCGAAATTTTGTTTTCGGTTCGGTTTTGTCCGGTTATTGCATAAACGGTTCGGTTTACGATTTTAAAAAATTCGGTTCTCGATTTTGTCGATTTTTGAAAAAACGGTTCAGTTTCAACCGAACCGAACCGAACCGAACCGTTGCTCACCCCTAGTTAATATGCTTTGTTGTTTGTTTGGACCCATACCCCAGAATAAGTGTACAATTCCTTCTTTTTAATTGTATAGTAAATAGTCAACAAGGATCGAGCCCTCAGTCCGAAGTGTACTTGATATTGATTGACTTGATAGTTCTTGTAGCATATATCTTTTTTATGGGGTTCGATCTTCCAACATATTATGACCCTTAATAACAAAATGAAATATTTATTACTCTCTCTGATGATGGGAATACATAATGTTGGCCCATTCCATGGTCACACCCGATTTCGATAATCAACATATACTTAAGTCAATACACAAAATATAGAAATGCTGCTAATCATTTCAGGATACATGAAATCAAATTCAACGGACGATGTACTGCATCAAACAAAGCGTCAACATCATCAAATCTTCAGAAGACTCATTTCTCATTTTATTCTGTATTTTATATTTTATCAAGTCTAGGATTTATTTTGTAAAATCAGTTTTGGTAATACTGGCTTAGGGTTAAAACTGTCCACATTCTAAAAGCCTACCTATTTACCATTCGTATTTCATTTACAAAATATTTCAAAAATATTTTGAAAATAGCCTTTACAAATGATTTTACGAATAACCAAAAACATATTTTGAAAACTGTTTTTACAAATGATTTTCAAATATCTCCTGACAGAACTCGTAACCGAGTTCGGCCCGAGTTCGGTCCGAACTCTGACCGAGTTCAGTCAAAAATGATTCAAACTTCTGTTGCCTCCAAATAAGCGAGCAACGTCTCTTGCGAGATATTTGCATCCGAACTCTGCCCGAGTTCGGTTCGAGAAAACACCTATAAATAGAGAATAACTTTTCATTTCAAATTCATTCATTCATTCTTCATCTCTTCTCTACTACTCAAGTGTTTTCAAACGATCTAAGACTTTCAAATCATACCTATACATCTCTTAGCCAAAAGCCAGTACTATCAGAGTTGATTTAGAACCTTTTGGTGTTTCAAGAGTTGTAAAGAGGTCGTTCCAAGTTCAACAACTTTTCCTGTTGTGGAGCTGGTCGTGCGCTCGTCACCAAGCACGGTGTGTGTTGTGGAGCTGGTCGTGCGCTCGTTACCAAGCACGGTGTTGTAAGAGACTGCAAGCTCTCAGTTAAAGCTTGTGCCATAGTGGATTAACATCGAGCAAGAGTTCTCGAGACTGGATTAGTCATCTCAGAGGGATACCAGTATATATCGCTGTGTCACTGAGTTTGAATTCTCTATCTTTATTTACTGTCTCTTATCTCTGCCATAGTTTAATTTTTAATTGGTGATTATTTTTCGCTGCACACCACACTCTATTCACCCCCCTCTAGAGGTGCTCAACGGTCCTACAATTGGTATCAGAGCAGGTTATATTCTTATATAACATACCTTAGAGAGTATATATATATGGCAGCCATGAAATCTATATTCAACGGTGAAGGGCAATCCACAAATAGACCTCTCCTATTTGATGGAACAAATTATACCTACTGGAAAACACGAATGACTTTCTTTCTAAAGTCTATCGACTTTGATCTTTGGTCAATAGTCATTGATGGTTATAAGAACCAGCACTAACAGTGGTTGAAGGCCAGCTGGTGGAAAAGACCCATGATAAGTACACTGAAGCTGAAAAGGCTAAAGCTAGCCTAGATGCTCGTGCCATCAATGCACTATTCTGTGCAATTGAGAAAACCGAGTTCAACAGAGTTTCAACCTGTAAGACATCTCACGAAATTTGAAATTCTTGAGGTAACCCATGAAGGGACTTTCCAAGTGAAGGAATCCAAATTAGTAGACTGACACAGGAGTATGAATCTTTTAAGATGAAACCCAGTGAGTCAATTACACAGATGTTTACTCGTTTCCTTGATATAACTAATCCTTTACAATCTCTTGGTAAGGATTACAGCAATCACGAGAAGATCAGAAAAGTGCTGCGGGCTCTAACAAAGAACTGGAATCCAAAAGCCACAGCAATCATTGAAGGAAACGATCTCACACTATGACTCTGGAAATGCTGATGGGCAAACTCATGACCCATGAACTCGACTTGCAAGATTTTGAAGAAGCAACACCAAAGGAGAAATCTATTGGCTTCAAAGCTCAAGCAAGAAAATCAACATATAACGATTCCGATGAAGAATCGTCAAGTGGTGATGAACGAGCCATACTTGTGAAGAACTTCAAGAAATATCTAAAGTTCACAAGCAGAAAGAAGAAAGATGTCCAAGAAAGCAACGAAGATGAAACTATATGCTTTGGATGCAAGAAGTCAGGGCATATGAAGAAGGACTGTCCAACCACCAAGAAAAGCAGTCCATACGAGATCAAGATCAAGCAGAAAAGCAACATTTGGTCGAAAGGATGCCAACACAAGCATCTGACACGAAAGCGATGCCAGTGATACAGAAAAGAAGACAGACCCTGCGGCAATGCAAATGTTTGTCTCATGGCATTTGATAAGTATCATCTAATCCTTTTTTGATGATTTCACTTTCGATGAATTAGAGAATGCCTTTAGCAAACTACTTGAAGATCACAAAATTGTGCTCGACAAGTATAAGCAATCTCGAAAAGAGATTAAGGCACACACAACCGAGATAGCTAGACTGTCCAATCTGATTGAAGATATTAAAGAGACATCTACTACTGGTAACACGGAAGAGATAGCCAAACTCAAGGTAGACTATCATGAGGCTATCCTCAATATTGAAAAGAAAGAAAGGGACTATGTCAAAGTACAAAAGCTTTATGACATAGAGAAGAAGATGCACTTAGTAACTGAACAAAGACTCCTAGATATGACTGCTAGATACGAAGAGTCTATTGCGATTTCTAAAAAGTTAGAAATCAAGTTAGGCAAACAGGCAATACCTGTGACACAGCCTAAGATTAGTCCTAATGCTAAGCATACACCTAAAAGGACTAAACACAAGAAAGCACAGAAGAAACACGAACATCATCATGCTTTCACTTATAGGTTCTCCAAACAAAACAAGCTTGCAAACACAGTTTCTACCACTAAACTGACTTGCACATATTGTGGTATGCACGGACACATATCACAATATTGTCTTGCAAGAAAGCTTGTTGACAACCATACTTTAGTCTGGAGACCTAAAGCTAATCTGAGTGGACCCTTCAGAAAATGGGTACCAAAGGATTCATCTACTTGTCTTGTAGGTGGACCCTAACCCTCTCATGCTAGAAGCAAATGGATCCTCGATAGCGGATGTTCACGACACATGACTGGTGATGCATCTTTATTCGCTACGCTATCGATGAAGAAAGAAGGATACGTCTCCTTCGGAAATAACTTGAGAGGTGATATAATAGGTAATGGTACTGTAGGTATTTCTCCTTATCCAATAATAAAGGATGTTTGTCTAGTAACTGAATTGAAATATAACCTATTAAGCATAAGTCATTTGGCAGATAATGGTTATGGTATCAATTTTGTGAAAAATAAATATATCATATATGATATGTCATCTGGTGATCCCGTATATAAAGGGATTAGAGAAGACAACATTTATGTTTTCTTTTTGGAGAATACTAATAATGTAGGAAGGTGCCTAGTAGCCAATCAAGATTAAAGCTGGCTATGGCACATGAGACTAGGACATGCAAATATGGATACTATCTCACGTCTAAATACAAAGAAGTTGGTAAGAGGACTCCCCGAAATTCTATTCAAGAGAGATATGGTATGTGCTGACTGCGAAAAGAACAAAGCATATAGGTCTACTTTTAAATCCATCAACGCTATCCAGCGACAGTGATGATGAAGATACACATACAAAGACTAAGAAGAGTTCTGAGAAAGATCTGACCCAAGAGGCAAGGACTGATAAAAGTTTCGAAGATGCAGGAACTGAGAAGAGCCTTGTGAAAGATATAGCCCAAAGATTTGAATCATTGAGATTCAAGCCAGATCATCCAGAAACTCTCATTATAGGTGATGTATCCAAAGGTGTAAGTACACGTTCATCTCTTAAAGATTCTGAATTAGCAGCAAATGTAGCATTTATTTCAAAAATAGAACCTAAGAATGTAGATGATGCTTTTACTGATGAGTTTTGGATTTCTGCCATGCAAGAGGAACTTAATCAATTTGAGAGAAACCAAGTTTGGGAACTTGTTCCTAAACCAATTGGTCAATCTATAATTGATATCAAATGGATGTAGTTCCGAAATAAACTCAGTGAAGATGGACAAGTTCTATGCAACAAAGCATGTCTAGTGGCACAAGGTTATAATCAAGAAGAAGGAATTGATTATGATGAGACCTATGCTCCTGTTACTAGACTAGAAGCCATCCGCATGTTTTGTGCATTTGCATGTTTTAATGATTTTAAACTTTTTCAAATGGACGTGAAAAGCGCATTTTTAAATGGATTTTTGAAAGAAGAGGTTTTTGTGAAACAACCCCCTGGTTTTGAAGATTTTCAAAAATCTGATCACGTCTTCAAGCTTAAGAAAGCACTTTATGGACTCAAACAAGCACCTCGTGCTTGGTATGAACGCCTAAGCGCCTTCTTACTTGATAATAGATTTTCGAAAGGAGAGATTGATACTACTTTATTTATTAAATCCATGAATGATGATATTCTTCTAGTGCAAATTTATGTAGATGATATTTATTTGGTTTACTAATGAAAAACTCTGTCAAAATTTTGCCAAGTGTATGCAGAGTGAATTTGAGATGAGTATGATGGGAGAGCTAAACTTCTTCCTAGGACTTCAAATCAAACAGCACTCGAACGGAACATTCATCAACCAAGCTAAATACACGAAGGACATACTGAAAAAGTACGACTTCGAGAATGTAAAGCCAATCGGGACGCCTATGGCTACATCTACAAAGCTTGATGCTAATGAAAGTGGCAAACCTGTCGATCAGCAAAGATCGAGGTATGATTGGTAGTTTATTATACTTAACTGCTAGTCGCCCTGATATTATGTTTAGCGTTTGCATTTGTGCACATTATCAGGCAAACCCTAAGGAATCACATCTTAGTGCCGTTAAGTGTATCTTCCGATACCTTAAAGGAACTTCTACAGTTGGCTTATAGTATCCCAAAACCAAATCCTTTGACCTTATAGGTTACTCGGATGTGGATTTTGCTGGATGCAAAGTGGACCGTAAAAGTACCAGTGGCACATATCATTTCTTAGGAAAGACCTTAGTCTCTTGGTTTAGCAAGAAACAAAATTCAGTAGCATTATCAACAACTGAGGCTGAGTATAGCCGCAGGACGTTGTTGTGCTCAATTTTATGGATGAAGCAAACCTTAGAGGACTACAATCTGCACTACACTAATGTTCCTATTTATTGTGACAACACTAGTGCTATAAATCTGACTAAGAACCCTATTTGTCATTCACGCACAAAGCACATAGAAATTAGACATCATTTCCTTCGTGATCATCAACAACACGGGGATATCTGCCTAGAATTTATTGACACTGATCATCAACTAGCAGATATATTCACTAAACCATTGGCTGAAGACCGTTTTAACATTTTGAGGCGTGAGCTCGACATTCTTGAATTCTCAGACTCATAATGTATATGGTAATTAAAATTGAATTTATGACTTGATACTTTATTATTTATTTAACAAAAATTGTTTTTGGGTACAAACTTAAAAAGGGTATGTCTGTCACCACGGCTACGGTCGAAGCGAAGCGGTATTTAAGAGTTCTCCGGTGAACCTCCGTTAGCTGGGACAACCCCTACAGTTAACCCAAAAATAACAGTCATTATTTAATCTTACAGTCAAAGTTATTAAATTCTACTTTTAAACCTACTAGAATGCATTGACTGTCTCGGGAATACAAGTGACCGAACTTGGCCCTGGTGCCTATAAAACCCATCTTTCTTCCACTTTCTCCATACAACAACTCATGGAAATCACTCCTCTCTTCCTAGAAGCTTCTCCTAGCAAGGTTTCGAAGAGATCTAGTGGGCGATCATCTTGTTCCTCCTTCATTTTTCTTTAAAAGGTACTTTCTCTCTATTTTCTCATGGCCCCCAAGCGTCATAGAGGAACCACTTCCCAAGGTGCCTCCTCTTCTTCTGAATACACCCCTACTAGTCTATTCAGTCCAGCACGACCTAGAGATCCCGATGAATATGACTATACTTTATTCCCGGACAAAGATTTTTCGGATCTCTGGTTCGACTCTTTTTCTGGTCGTCGTATTTGTACTGGAGCGTTTGTAAATTTTACTACTTTCTTTGAGTACGCTCCAACTTTTGACCAACTTGGGTACCGAAATTTATTTGAGGTACAAGAAAATATTTATGACAACGTCGTCCGTATGTTTTACTACAACCTGCAAGTAAAACCAAACGGAAATTTCTATTCTTGCGTTGCTGGGCAAGAATTGGAATTTAGCGCCACCGACATCAGCGAATTCTTCCATATTCCTGATCTTGGTGATGCCTTGGTTGACATCTATCATATTCAATTCCCTGCTGATGTCACTCTTGCTTCCTTCAGGGAACTAATCTGTCATCCTAACCCTGTTCCCCGTAGAATTTTTGCCAAAAATTTGAACCAAACCTTCTATGAACTTCATCGTATGATTTTTTTCCGTCCTTCTTCCAAAGAAAGGTTCTACTGATGAAGTAACCTTTATGGAACTATCTGCTTTGTATCATATTCACTTTGGCACTCAATTCTCTATTCCCAAAACTGTGATGTCCTGGATGCTTAACTGCAGAAATGCAGGTAGGAATCTAGTATATCCAATGCACTTAGCTTCTATCTTTCGACGTTTCGAGATTGATCTTGAGACGTGTGCCATCTCCTCCACTCCTGTCGATCTGACTAGATCTCGTCGATTTTCTGCTCCACCTCTGCTTCCTTGAGCTCATCCTGCTCCAGCTGCTGATGCTGAGGTCCCTCCTGCTGATGCTCCTCCTGCTCCGGCCCCTGTCCTAGGATTTGATCAAACGTTCTATCAGCGCTTTGATGACTTTGTTGCTGTCTCTATGCAACGTCATCTGGATTCAGAGTTCTGGCGCATTTCTCAGGCCCAGGTGCTGAGGAATGGCATTGCTGACCTCCACTACAGCCTGGCTCATGATCCTGTCCATCCAGTCACCATCTTACCTCACCCTACCTTTCTGGTCCTCGATTTACTGATGAGGCTTCCTTTCAGTATTTCGACCCGACTACAGCCTACTTTCCTCATGAGGCTCCTGGTGCGGACGACCCCACGATGTGACGTGGATTCAATTATGGGCTAGTGGATATTTGTTAGATGATGATCAGTTGATGTAGTTTTTTTTATTTCATGTCTAAACTGATTAGTTAGACATTTTCAGTTGTACTTTTGGATTATTAGTGGAAATTTTCATGACTGTTTCAGTTTATTATGAGCTGTTTCTTTCTATATTAGTTGTTTCCATATGTCTTATGCTGTGATTATGTCTTTTTGCTTCACTTTGTCTTGTGTTTGTCTATTGTTGGCTTCACATATTACGGGAGAGCCAAGTCATTTTACTACTTGACAAAGGGGGAGAAAAAGAGTACAATACCAAAAAGCAAAGCATATACAAATCCAAAAAAAACAAAATAAAAACATCTCATTTTTTTAGGTACTTTGTATTTTGTTCTATTTCATATAAATATATTTTGGTATAGACTCAAGTTTGTCAATTATCAAAATGGGGGAGATTGTTGGCCCATTCCATGGTCACACCCGATTTCGATAATCAACATACACTTAAGTCAATACACAAAATATAGAAAATGCTGCTAATCATTTCAGGATACATGAAATTAAATTCAACGGACGATGTACTGCATCAAACAAAGCGTCAACATCATCAAATCTTCATAAGACTCATTTCTTATTTTATTCTGTATTTTATATTTTATTGAGTCTAGGATTTATTTTGTAAAATCAGTTTTGGTAATACTGACTTAGGGTTAAAACTGTCCACATTCCAAAAGCCTACCTATTTACCATTCGTATTTCATTTACAAAATATTTCAAAAACATATTTTGAAAATAGCCTTTACAAATGATTTTACGAATAACCAAAAATATATTTTGAAAACTGTTTTTACAAATGATTTTCAAATATCTCCTGACAGAACTCGTAACCGAGTTCGGCCCGAGTTCGGTCCGAACTCTGACCGAGTTTGGTCAAAAATGATTCAAAATTTTGTTGTCTCCAAATCAGCGAGCAACGTCTCTTTGCGAGATATTTGCATCCGAACTCTGCCCGAGTTCGGTTCGAGAAAACACCTATAAATAGAGAAGAACTTTTTATTTCAAATTCATTCATTCATTCTTCATTCTCTCTTCTCTACTACTCAAGTGTTTTCAAATGATCTAAGACTTTCAAATCATACCTATACATCTCTTAGCCAAAAGCCAGTACTATCAGAGTTGATTTAGAATCTTTTGGTGTTTCAAGAGTTGTAAAGAAGTCGTTCCAAGTTCAATAACTTTTCCTGTTGTGGAGCTGGTCGTGCGCTCGTCACCAAGCACGGTGTGTGTTGTGGAGCTGGTCGTGCGCTCGTCACCAAGCACGGTGTTGTAAGAGACTGCAAGCTCTCAGTTAAAGCTTGTGCCATAGTGGATTAACATCGAGCAAGAGTACTCGAGACTAGATTAGTCCTCTCAGAGGGATACCAATATATATCGCTGTGTCACTGAGTTTGAATTCTCTATCTTTATTTACTGTCTCTTATATCTCTGCCATAGTTTAATTTTTAATTGGTGATTATTTTTCGCTGCACACACACACTCTATTCACCCCCCCTCTAGAGGTGCTCAACGGTCCTACATATAAGAGGATAAAGAAACTCTCTATTTTTGTGGCCATATGAGTTGAGGACCATAATCCTAATATATATGAACTTTGCTACGCTTACAAACAAATGCTTGCAATCTCCTTACAACCGCCACGTGTCGGACTTCGATTTGAGGAGAGAAAATAGTTGTGGGGTCGGATGGAGCTCATGTTGCAGGAGGTGAGAGGGGAGGTGGGATCTGGTGGGACCCATGTGTAAGATGTGGGAGAGAGAGATGATGTAAGAAGGTTGTGGACTTAGCATTTTCATATATATATATATATATATATATATATATATATATATATATATATATATATATATATATATATATATATATATATGAAAATGTAGGTGGCTGGGACTCATAAGGTTAGTAGGATGTTGCTGGTGAATGGGGAGTGGAGATTGGACTACCTCCGACATGCTAGGAATATAACTCCCCTGATACTGGATTGTGTAGTCGACTTACAGCTGCCTAGAGACAAATAGGTTTGGAAGAACTCCAAGGATGGGGCATTCAATTTTGGCGTCGCTTACGAGAGCGCCAGGAAGATGCATGAGGACATGGAGCATGCTGGCATTGTTTGGATGAAATACATTCCACGAAAAATGCAACTATGTTTATACAAGGTTGTGTTGGAAAAACTCTTGAAGAAGGATCGGGTCCATCGATTCGGCGTTCAGGTGGAGGACTTAGATGCCCCCTTTGTCAGCAAGTGGCTGAATCTACTCCCCATCTATTCTTTCGAGGCAATGTCACGAGGCTTGTCTGGCGTTCTCAGGCTGTGTTGGTTTGTTTTCATGCAGGAGCAGGAATCTATATCGTAGAAGTATTCTGAGTATCAAGTCTGCTCGAGAGAGAGAGAGTCAAAATGGATACGAGAGACATGTGTTCGACTTGCCTTAGCTGTCTGGCACATATGGAAAAAATGGAACATCAACCAGGTGTTCGAAGGTCTAAGTATGGGGACGAATGACATCATACATAATGTAAATAGAGATGTATTGAGGTTGGGGTTGGAGAGTAACCCCTGATTTGTAGTCAGTTATTAATCAATAGAATTACTTTTTTTTAATATATATATATGTAAACATGCTCATGGATTTTGTGATCCAGGCCATGGCTCAGGTTGGTGGTCTTATTAATGCTTAAACCAGATGTTGGAGGGTCGCGTGAGAACTTTTCTTTGCTGGCATTGACAAAGTCATGTTTCGGAAGCATGTTATTGCTGTTGGAGTAGGTGGGGATCCCAACATATGTGAAGAATACCCAGGAGAGCGACGAGTGCCACCGTGTGTCAGAGAAGTTCGGGGAGTGCATGGATCCTATTTTGGAACATATATGGTAAGGAAATATATGATTGGATTTCCATATTTACTTTGATCATATATTTATGATTGGACCCTTCATATAGTAGCTTTCCATATAATTGGGTTTCCAATTATGGCAAGCCAATTATGATTGGATTTCCATTAAATATATGATTGATGCATATTAGAAGTTTCCATATATATTGGTCTTCCATGTATGGATTACCAAGGGCTTATAAAAGGGTGATGCATGCTAGTTGTAAAATCATCTCAAAATAAGAGTGCTTACAATATAGCTGTTGTTTTGGAACCCAATTTCTCATATACAATTTCATATGTATTCACGTACACACACGCCTACTATCAACCATATGAACATGTCCCCATACACATAATGCTAGTTTTTCCCTCTTTAACGCTTTGTATATATTGTGATTGGATTTCGATGCAATTGACTTTTATTCCTTAACTAGTGATTTTGATTTTTCCTTGAATAGTGCCCTTTTTCAGATAATTGGTAGTTACCTTCATTCTATTTTTGATGAGTACCAGTTTTTATATAGGATGGTAGACTGCCTTACAGTTTTGATGGTTTGTTGTCTCTGTAACCTTTTGTTTAGCACCCTGGATTGCTTGTGTGTTTGATACCCTATAACCGTTTTGGTTAGCATGACTAGTATACCTAGATGAGACTTACTACCACCGTATGCCATGACCCTGTATGTCGTCCTTTTGATCACATGCTTTGTTTTAATCTGGGACTTTGATTTTGGGGTTTGACCTAGAGGGAGTATGGACATTTTAATTTCGAGGACGAAATTTTTATAAGGTGGGTAGGATGTGAGCACCCTGAATTTCGGGTTGATTTTTTTTTTATTTTATTTTTTTTCTGATTTATTGGTTTCATTAAATAATTTATTGAATTATTTTTCCTTAAGTGTACTTTTCCGTGCCATTGATATTTGGAGTATCAGGGATGTTCAATTCTGGAAATCCTCTTCACGAGTTTTGGAGTGGACACGATTACCTTCATGACGGTATATAGTGTCCCATCCAAACTTGTTCTCTTGTGCTCTTTCTGCTTCGCTGAACTTCGGGTCGGTTTAGACCATTTGATTGATATTTATTTTTCCACTTTTTTTCCTTGATCATTTTCAGCGCGTTACCATGACATTTAAATTGGGAGCGCCAGACCAGTCATTTCATTGAAACCAACTCCTCATTGATGATCTACTCGAGACGCTCGTCACCCATGACCTTTGTTTCCCACTCATTCATGTCATTTTGGGCTCCATTTGATTCGCACAACTTTTCCGACGCGTGACCCGATTTTATTTCACGCCACGGCGTCACATTCATTTTCCAACTTGATTTGTGGGTCCCCTGTCGACCAAAACCTGTCAGCCCCAACTATAGACATGGCCCACTTTGAGCCTACTATCCGTCCGCCACTTGTGTCCCATTTATTGGAATTCCCATGTGCTACTTATTTACACATGATCATCAACGTCTATATTTTAATTCGATTTTTGCACAATGTCCGATTTTCGTCCAATCCGGCTCCACCAAGCCCAGTCCAGCTCCATGATTTTCTCCATCGGGACACCCTCATATTTATTTTCCAAAAATATTAATTTCTCATTTCACCTATTTTTAATATTTAATGGAAAATTTTCCTTGAATTTAATTTCTTTTGGAAGGACCATTTTTCCAACATGTTAACCTTGGCCATTGGATTCTCCTATTTTTTAATCATCACCATTCAATTTCTCCAACCCCATATCAGCCAAGTGGCCGGCCCTAGAATTGCATGGAGAGAATATTCTTCTCTCTCTCCTCAATTTCATTGCTTATCCATTCTTCTCTCTCTCTTATCCTTTCATTCTCTCTCTCACTTTCTAATTTTGTATACAACAACAAAACTACAACTAACAGCAACTTCATCACCACTACCACCCCGAGCCTCCTCTCCTGGCCATGCCCCGACCAACTCCTCCGGCCACCCCCCGGCCGTCGGCCACCACCACCACAACCAGGCCGAGCAACCTCCTCCTCCATCTCCATCTCTTTCTTCCTCCTCCTCCAATCAAAACCGCCATCACCATCTCCACCCTTCCTTCCTCCTCCCTTTCAAACCGAGCGCCACCACCTCCATCACCATTCCAGCCGTCGACCACCGCCCCCCGCCGTCGCCGTGGCAGGGCGCGCAGCCCCGCGTGCCACCGTGCTGACAGCAGCCATGCGCCAGGTGACGCGCGCGAGCGCGCGTGAGACGCCGCCGCCACCACCTCTTCCGTTCGGCCACCGGCCTCCGCCGGCCTCGCCAGGGCGCCGTCGTCCTTGGCCGCGCGGCCCACGCCGTCGCCGGCCTAACAGCCCTGCGCGGGCTCCCGGCCACAGCAGCGGGCAGCCTGGGCGCACGGAGAGCGCGCGTGCGGACGTCGCCGCCGCCGTGGCCCCTGGCCGTGCACCCCCGTGGGCGCGCGAACTCCGGCGGGCCACCCCGTGGCCGCCACTCTCCTCTCCGACGCGCCGAATAGCCTATTCGTGCGTTTACGTCAAAATCCCGTCGTGACGTGCGCGTTTTGAACTCAGAAAGTGCGCCCTGTCGCAGCAACTTTACATCAATTTTCTGGAGAATCCGACCGTTGGATCGGCGATTTCTTCACTCCGTCGCAATCTCGGTATATCCACCTTTATCCCTGTCAAATTTCGTCCGTTAATTTTATCGTTTGATACATGAAAACCGGCCACCAAGTTGACCTTTTAAATTGTATTAAATTTGGACAGTTTCGCGGGGCCAACTTCGTCAGCTTGTATCTCCCCCACCGCAGCTCCTTTTGGCGTGCTATCAGTTCCGGTACGAAGCTGGTATAACCCTCTTCCTGTCCCCTTTAGATTGCATTTCAGTTTGAGCTTGTTTGATTGGTTGAATTCGACGCCAAAGTTGGTCGTCCAAATTCGTAATTTCCAACTTGTAAAATTCCATTTTTGAACACGGGACTCCAGATTTCATTTCTGACACCACCATTAGACTTGTGGTATCGTTCTGGCATGTTTTTAAATAAAATTTGTTAGATTTGGAGAACGTGGGCCCGGGCACGTTTTTCGGTGCAAAGCGGGTCCCATATTCTGGGTCAACGGGACTTTTTGACGCCGGCTCATCGGAATCCAATTCCGGATATACCGATGAGTTCGTATCGTCATTCTGGACTCGTTGACATATAATTTGCTAGGTTTTGGTGGACGTTGGGTCGGGCACGCATTTCGGTGCAAGTCAGACACCAATGTCCGGGCCAACGGGTCATTTTGAGATCGGCTCATCGAAATCCAATTCTGGAGATACCGTTGAGTTCGTATCGTCATTCTAGACTCGTTGACAGGTAGTTTGCTGAGTTTTGAGAACTTTGGCTCCGGTACGCATTTCCGTGCAAACCGGAATTCCAAGTTCTGGTCAACGGGCCAAATTGAGATCGGGTCAACGGAATCCAATTCTGGAGATACCGTTGGGTTCGTATCGTCATTCTGGTTGCGTGGACATATAATTTGTTATATTTTATAGACTTGTTTTCTTGTACATTTTTCGGTGCAAAACGGCTCCGATACGGACACCGTTTTGACCCGAAATTACCTTTTTGCCCTTGTGTCCAAATTGGACCGTTGGGTAGGCTATCCTAGCTAATTTGACCATTCTGGACACGTTGGCGATGTTCATTTCATCGTCCAACAATGTTTGTTGATAATTTCTCTGAGTTTAACCTTTTTATAATAAATGAATAATTAATTCATATAATGCTCGTATTTCGGGATTAGTACAACGAAACTGAGCTCAGTCAATTCCAGTGATCTCACATCGCTGAAATTGACAAGATGGGCACGTGGATCACTGTAATAAGATTATCAACCTTACCATTGATATTCTGGTCTCGATTTACGTGTCGTAAGTTTCGACGTACGAATAACGAAGTACACTTTATATTTTCGATAATTAGACTAGATTGACCCTGTTTGACCAAAGTTGACCATTTGACCCAAAGTCAACTGTGAGTCAATGCTTGACCTAGTTTGACTAGATTATTGACCGGAGTTGACCTAGAGTTAATTTGACTTAGAAGAACCTAAAATAATATAGATTGCTTGTAGAGACTCTTTTATTATAACTTGAACACTTTGTAACCTGTGTTGCTTTAAATAGGACTCTGTGGCTTCAGTTGGACCCTCTATACTTATCAGCTCAGGACCACAGGCGAGTACATTCACTGATAGTTTTCATTGTCTTGATATCTACTATATCCGATTCAGTCGTAGTGTTATACTTGATTCCTGACACGACAGTTCACGGACTAGTATACGTCGGATCCTGGCATGAGATGTTATTCCTGGACTTTCTTGGTATATGGGTATGAGATATTTCCGTGTTCATGTACTTATATAGACACATATTGGGAGTAGGCTGATCACCTGCTCTCGAATCCCCGTGTCATGACATGCCATGTCCGGATCCGTGATACTATTCGGGGGATAAACGGGGGAATTATTAGGGGTTATGTGATCAAACCCTATTATAACTATACATTGCTAGCGTCACCCTCACTCCACGTAGGGTGTCGCAGATACCTCACTCCCGGTTATCCAGGTTGGCCGGCATGACCCTTTCCAGATTTTCATGTGATTGTCGGGCCAAGTGGATAACTTGGCACTGCTACCTTTTAGCCGATCACATATCACTCTAATAATTCAAAACACCTTTTACTTTATTTGTCATGTCTTACATTCCAGTTTTAGCTTTACTTACTATACTTTCACCATGCTATGATTCATTTCTCATATGCTATACCTGTCTTTTATACTGTACCATGATTACGAGACTAAGTTCTGTTTGAAAAAAGGGTTACAACCCCGGTCCTTGTTTGGTTTAAGGGTTGTAACTCGGCTTTCAAATGGTTCCCAAGTCGTCGAACTCACCTGTTCTACCTGCTTTCATACTATGCCATGGTTAAGGGACTAAGTTCTGTTTGAAAGAAGGGTTACAACCCCGGTCCTTGTTTGGTTTAAGGGTTGTAACTCGACTTCCAAACGGTTCCCAAGTCGCCTATATTCTTTGTCTTGTATCTCATTATTACTGTCTCTTATAGTATTTCTCAATTCATATGGAACTGCTGTTGGTGTTTGTACTTGCTCATTTTTCTGACAGGATACGTTGACAAATTTTACAGATGCTTGGGATTGCCTGCTAGCCTAGAGGAGACCATTAGAGGTTGTTTAGTTAGCTATTCTTAGTTGTCTGGAGATGTATTATTTTAGTGGATTACTGTATTTGAGCTTTGAGATGTATTCTGAGTTTGTATCTTAGACACTTAGATTTCTCTCTGTTGTACCTCTTTTGGATTTCATGTTTTATCTATCTTCCTTTATGCTCTACCCTAGATGTGATTGAGTATGTATCTGCTATGTCACCCCCATTTGGGGAGTATAAACTGTTAGTCTTATACTATTAGATGCATTGAGAACTAGGACAGCGTTCTACCGCCGACACTGCGGCGTAGGCTGGGCGTTGCTACGTCCTCGTGCCCTAATTCTAGGGTACGGGTCGTGACACGTTTTTAGTGGTGGCCCATGCAGGTCGAGACTAAAGTGTAGTGGTATTCGAACTAGAGTACCACTACAGCCTGCAGTAGGATTAGGATATATTTTGAAGGTACTCAATCACAGTTAGGACCCTTGAGAGATTCCTGGGATGACCCTGGAGAATCTTATTTAACTTCGATTTGAAAACTCTTTTCCCATGATTTGTTTTTATCTTTATTTTCGGTTGTTGAATTTGATTTCGATGGATTATTGTTGGAATTGAGTTTGTATTTATTAATTTTGATGGAAGACTGTCGAATTTTGAATTTTGATGATAGCTGTCACATTTGAGTTGTATTTTCATGGATTTTAGTTCATTTTTGGATTTTGATGTTCGTTGATAAATTGAATTGATTTTTGAGTATTCATTGTTGATTTAAATTAATTTTTGTCAAGATGAAATTATATGGGCTAGGTCATCTAAGTTGTGGAGTCTAGTCTTCTACAGTCATATTAGTCAGCATGGTGAGGACATATAGTCTGACTTGGATCTATTTCTCGGGTATGGGAATTTAAGGTTTTCGCAGCCAAGCGCGCGGCACCGCGAAAATGTTAAATACCATGATTCTAGAGGTATGTGTCCAAGTCGAGGACTCTGTGATTATCGTAGCCTTGCTTACTAGTATGACGAGGATTTAGGGTACCATGATTTTGACCTGACGCGTATGATTATCAGATTTTACTTTAAATGTTCTCGAACACGTTTCTCTACTTTTGTTTTTGTCCTTCAAAAAAAATTTTATTATTATTTTTATTAATTGTCTTGTTTTGTTTGCTTCTCATTATTTAACTTCAGAGTAGGTTTTCTTGTTTTTATAAAACTTTGCGTAACTTCTTGCTATGAGTTTCTTCTTAATACAATAAATCGATAATTTTGCTAGACTTTATCTTGGATTTGATAATTTAGCTCTGGATTTCAAAATGGTTCTTCCTTAAATAGATAAGCAAAACAGATTTTTATCGTTATTTCTTTCTTGCTATTATTCTTACAAAAAAAAATGCCATGATTAGTGTAACTTGATAGCTGTTGTTTTGGAACCCAATTTCTCATATATAATTTCATATGTATTCACGTACACACACGCCTACTATCAACCATATGAACATGTCCCCATACACATAATGCTAGTTTTTCCCTCTTTAACGCTTTGTATATATTGTGATTGGATTTCGATGCAATTGACTTTTATTCCTTAACTAGTGATTTTGATTTTTCCTTGAATAATGCCCTTTTTCAGATAATTGGTAGTTACCTTCATTCTATTTTTGATGAGTACCAGTTTTTATATAGGATGGTAGACTGCCTTACAGTTTTGATGGTTTGTTGTCTCTGTAACCTTTTGTTTAGCACCCTGGATTGCTTGTGTGTTTGATACCCTATAACCGTTTTGGTTAGCATGACTAGTATACCTAGATGAGACTTACTACCACCGTATGCCATGACCCTGTATGTCGTCCTTTTGATCACATGCTTTGTTTTAATCTGGGACTTTGATTTTGGGGGTTTGACCTAGAGGGAGTATGGACATTTTAATTTCGAGGACGAAATTTTTATAAGGTGGGTAGGATGTGAGCACCCTGAATTTCGGGTTGATTTTTTTTATTTTTATTTTATTTTATTTTCTGATTTATTGGTTTCATTAAATAATTTATTGAATTATTTTTCCTTAAGTGTACTTTTTCGTGCCATTGATATTTGGAGTATCAGGGATGTTCAATTCTGGAAATCCTCTTCACGAGTTTTGGAGTGGACACGATTACCTTCATGATGGTATATAGTGTCCCATCCAAACTTGTTCTCTTGTGCTCTTTCTGCTTCGCTGAACTTCGGGTCGGTTTATACCATTTGATTGATATTTATTTTCCCACTTTTTTTCCTTGATCATTTTCAGCGCGTTACCATGACATTTAAATTGGGAGCGCCAGACCAGTCATTTCCTTGAAACCAACTCCTCATTGATGATCTACTCGAGACGCTCGTCACCCATGACCTTTGTTTCCCACTCATTCATGTCATTTTGGCCTCCATTTGATTCGCACAACTTTTCCGACGCGTGACCCGATTTTATTTCACGCCACGGCGTCACATTCATTTTCCAACTTGATTTGTGGGTCCCCTGTCGACCAAAACCTGTCAGCCCCAACTATGGACATGGCCCACTTTGAGCCTACTATCCGTCCGCCACTTGTGTCCCATTTATTGGAATTCCCATGTGCTACTTATTTACACATGATCATCAACGTCTATATTTTAATTCGATTTTTGCACAATGTCCGATTTTCGTCCAATCCGGCTCCACCAAGCCCAGTCCAGCTCCATGATTTTCTCCATCGGGACACCCTCATATTTATTTTCCAAAAATATTAATTTCTCATTTCACCTATTTTTAATATTTAATGGGAAATTTTCCTTGAATTTAATTTCTTTTGGAAGGACCATTTTTCCAACATGTTAACCTTGGCCATTGGATTCTCCTATTTTTTAATCATCACCATTCAATTTCCCCAACCCCATATCAGCCAAGTGGCCGGCCCTAGAATTGCATGGAGAGAATATTCTTCTCTCTCTCCTCAATTTCATTGCTTATCCATTCTTCTCTCTCTCTTATCCTTTCATTCTCTCTCTCACTTTCTAATTTTCTATACCACAACAAAACTACAACTAACAGCAACTTCATCACCACTACCACCCCGAGCCTCCTCTCCTGGCCATGCCCCGACCAACTCCTCCGGCCACCCCCCGGCCGTCGGCCACCACTACCACAACCACGCCGAGCAACCTCCTCCTCCATCTCCATCTCTTTCTTCCTCCTCCTCCAATCAAAATCGCCATCACCATCTCCACCCTTCCTTCCTCCTCCCTTTCAAACCGAGCGCCACCACCTCCATCACCATTCCAGCCGTCGACCACCGCCCCCGTCGTCGTCGTGGCAGGGCGCGCAGCCCCGCGCGCCACCGCGCTGACAGCAGCCATGCGCCAGGTGACGCGCGCGAGCGCGCGTGAGACGCCGCCGCCACCACCTCTTCCGTTCGACCACCGGCCTCCGCCGGCCTCGCAAGGGTGCCGTCGCCCTTGGCCGCGCGGCCCACGCCGTCGCCGGCCTGACAGCCCTGCGCGGGCTCCCGGCCACAGCAGCGGGCAGCCTAGGCGCACGGAGCGCGCGCGTGCGGACGTCGCCGCCGCCGTCGCCGGCCGTCGTGGCCCCTGGCCGTGCACCCCCGTGGGCGCGCGAACTCCGGCGGGCCACCCCGTGGCCGCCACTCTCCTCCCCGACGCGCCGAATAGCCTATTCGTGCGTTTACGTCGAAATCCCGTCGTGACGCGCGCGTTTTGGACTCAAAAAGTGTGCCCCGTCGCAGCAACTTCGCATCGATTTTCTGGAGAATCCGACCGTTGGATCGGCGATTTCTTCGCTCCGTCGCAATCTCGGTATATCCAACTTTATTTCTGTCAAATTTTGTCCGTTAATTTTATCGTTTGATACATGAAAACCGGCCACCACGTTGACCGTTTAAATTGTATTAAATTTGGACAGTTTCGCGGGGCCAACTTCGTCAGCTTGTATCTCCCCCACTGTAGCTCCGTTTGGCGTGCTACCAGTTCCGGTGCGAAGCTGGTATAACCCTCTTCTTGTCCCCTTTAGATTGCATTTCAGTTTGAGCTTGTTTGATTGGTTGAATTCGACGCCAAAGTTGGTCGTCCGAATTCGTAATTTCCAACTTGTAAAATTCCATTTTTGAACACGGGACTCCAGATTTCATTTCTGACACCATCATTAGATTTGTGGCGTCGTTCTGGCATGTTTTCATATAAAATTTGTTAGATTTGGAGAACGTGGGCCAGGGCACCTTTTTCGGTACAAAGCGGGTCCCACATTCTGGGTCAACGGGACTTTTTGACGCCGGCTCATCGGAATCCAATTTCGGATATACCGATGAGTTCGTATCGTCATTCTGGACTCGTTGACATATATTTGCTAGGTTTTGGTGGACGTTAGGTCGGGCACGTATTTCGGTGCAAGTCAGACACCAATATCCGGGCCAACGGGTCATTTTGAGATCGGCTCATCGGAATCCAATTCTGGAGATACCGTTGAGTTCGTATCGTCATTCTGGACTCGTTGACAGGTAGTTTGCTGAGTTTTGAGAACTTTGGCTCCAGCACGCATTTCTGTGCAAACCGGAATCCCAAGTTCTGGTCAACGGGCCAAATTGAGATCGGGTCAACGGAATCCAATTCTGGAGATACCGTTGGGTTCGTATCGTCATTCTGGTTGCATGGACATATAATTTATTATATTTTATAGACTTGTTTTCTTGCACGTTTTTTGGTGCAAAACGGCTCCGACACGGACACCGTTTTGACCCGAAATTACCTTTTTGTCCTTGTGTCCAAATTGGACCGTTGGGTAGGCTATCCTAGCTAATTTGACCATTCTGGACACGTTGGCGATGTTTATTTCATCGTCCGACAATGTTTGTTGATAATTTCTCTGAGTTTAACCTTTTTATAATAAATGAATAATTAATTCATATAATGCTCGTATTTCGGGATTAGTACAACGAAACTGAGCTCAGTCAATTCCAGTGATCTCACATCGCTGAAATTGACAAGATGGGCACGTGGATCACTGTAATAAGATTATCAACCTTACCATTGATATTCTTGTCTCGATTTACGTGTCGTAAGTTTCGACGTACGAATAACGAAGTACACTTTATATTTTCGATAATTAGACTAGATTGACCATGTTTGACCAAAGTTCACCATTTGACCCAAAGTCAACTGTGAGTCAACACTTGACCTAGTTTGACTAGATTATTGACCGGAGTTGACCTAGAGTTAATTTGACTTAGAAGAACCTAAAATAATATAGATTGCTTGTAGAGACTCTTTTATTATAACTTGAACACTTTGTAACCTGTGTTGCTTTAAATAGGACTCTGTGGCTTCAGTTGGACCCTCTATACTTATCAGCTCAGGACCACAGGCGAGTACATTCACTGATAGTTTTCATTGTCTTGATATCTACTATATCCGATTCAGTCGCAGTGTTATACTTGATTCCTGACACGACAGTTCACGGACTAGTATACGTCGGATCCTGGCATGAGATGTTATTCCTGGACTTTCTTGGTATATGGGTATGAGATATTTTCGTGTTCATGTACTTATATAGACACATATTGGGAGCAGGCTGATCACCTGCTCTCGAATCCCCGTGTCATGACATGCCATATCCGGATCC
Source organism: Iris pallida (assembly GCA_029216955.1). Classification (NCBI taxonomy): domain Eukaryota; kingdom Viridiplantae; phylum Streptophyta; class Magnoliopsida; order Asparagales; family Iridaceae; genus Iris; species Iris pallida. Next base: position 2,033,226 of record JANAVB010005596.1, read on the forward strand.
GTGATACTATTCGGGAGATAAATGGGGGAATTATTAGGGGTTATGTGATCAAACCCTATTGTAACTATACATTGCTACCGTCACCCTCACTCCACGTAGGGTGTCGCAGATACCTCACTCCCGGTTATCCAGGTTGGCCGGCATGACCCTTTCCAGATTTTCATGTGATTGTCGGGCCAAGTGGATAACTTGGCACTGCTACCTTTTAGACGATCACATATCACTCTAATAATTCAAAACACCTTTTACTTTATTTGTCATGTCTTACAGTTTCAGCTTTACTTACTATACTTTTATCATGCTATGATTCATTTCTCATATGCTATACCTGTCTTTTATACTGTACCATGATTACGAGACTAAGTTCTGTTTGAAAGAAGGGTTACAACCCCGGTCCTTGTTTGGTTTAAGGGTTGTAACTCGGCTTTCAAATGGTTCCCAAGTCGTCGAACTCACCTGTTCTACCTGCTTTCATACTATGCCATGGTTAAGGGACTAAGTTCTGTTTGAAAGAAGTGTTACAAACCCCGGTCCTTGTTTGGTTTAAGGGTTGTAACTCGACTTCCAAACGGTTTCCAAGTCGCCTATATTCTTTGTCTTGTATCTCATTATTACTGTCTCTTATAGTATTTCTCAATTCATATGGAACTGCTGTTGGTGTTTGTACTTGCTCATTTTCCTGACAGGATACGTTGACAAATTTTACAGATGCTTGGGATTGCCTGCTAGCCTAGAGGAGACCATTAGAGGTTGTTTAGTTAGCTATTCTTAGTTGTCTGGAGATGTATTATTTTAGTGGATTACTGTATTTGAGCTTTGAGATGTATTCTGAGTTTGTATCTTAGACACTTAGATTTCTCTCTGTTGTACCTCTTTTGGATTTTATGTTTTATCTATCTTCCTTTATGCTCTACCCTAGATGTGATTGAGTATGTATCTGCTATGTCACCCCCATTTGGGGAGTATAAACTGTTAGTCTTATACTATTAGATGCATTGAGACCTAGGACAGCGTTCTACCGCTGATACTGCGGCGTAGGCTGGGCGTTGCTACGTCCTCGTGCCCTAATTCTAGGGTACGGGTCGTGACATATGGAGGGGAGCGCACAGGAAGCACAGGAGGTGAACGCCGTCAGTGATGCGTCTACCGAGTTGTGGCACAAGCGGCTCGGCCATGTCAGCGAGAAGGGGATGAGCAACTTGGTGAACAGGAAGGTGATTCCAGGGCTGAAGTCTACAAAGTTGGAGAAGTGCACGCACTGCTTAGCTGGAAAGCAAAATAGGGTGTCTTTCCAAAGTCACCCAAGTTCAAGGAAGCCGACGTTGCTCGAGTTGATTCACTCGGATGTCTGCGGTCCTATGAAGGTAAAATCTATTGGTGGTGCATCTTACTTTGTAACATTTATTGATGACTGTTCTAGGAAGGTTTGGGTCTATGCCTGAAAGACCAAGGATCAGGTGCTGTCTACTTTCAAAGAGTTTCAGGCCTCTGTTGAAAGAGAGACGGGCAAGAAGTTATTGTGTGTTCGGTCCGACAACGACGGCGAATACGTTGATCCCTTTGATGCTTATTGCAGAGAGCAAGGGATATGACACTAGAAGACTCCGCCCAAGACACCTCAGCTCAATGGTGTAGTGGAGCGCATGAACATGACACTGATGGAGAGGGTGCGGTATTTGTTGTCAGAAGCACACTTGTCGGGCAGTTATTGGGGTGAGGCTCTTCTCACAGCTGCTTATGTTATTAATTTATCTCCTAGTACTCCTTTGCAGGGTGACGTGCATGACAAAGTATGGTACGACAAAGAGCCGTTATACAATCAATTGCGAGTGTTTGGTTGTAAGGCCTTCGTGCATGTACAGAAGGACTAGAGGTCTAAACTTGAGTCGAAGACGAGGCAATGCGTCTTTGTCGGCTACGGTCGGGATGAGTTTGGCTATAGACTCTACGATCCAGTGGGAAGAAAGCTCTACAGAAGCAGGGACGTGGTATTCGTCGAGGATCAGACCATGACCAACACTCAGGATTCCGAGACGCCTTCTGAGGTTGAGGAATTGCCTGTGTTAAAGTCATTTTGCTTCAAGCAGTTTTTAGAGGACATCGCAGAGGATCCAGTTATGGGGAAGCCAGTGCATGGAGTTGCTCCCAACCTTGATGATCAGCCTGCTGATGGTGGTCAGGGTGTCCAGCATGCCGGAGAGGCAATTCCTGAAGGGGAGGAGGTTGTTGGTATACAGCCAGCACCAGTGGCTCCATTGAAAAGGAGCGAGAGAGATTGTTGACCATCTACGAGATACTCACCGGATGAGTATGTACTACTGACTGACGGGGGACAGCCCAAAAGCTTTGTAGAGGCTATAGAAGACGAACACATGCAAGAGTGGATGCAGGCTATACAGGAGGAGATGAGTTCCTTACACGATAATTCCACTCATGAGCTGGTACGATTGCCAAAGGGTACGAAGGCTTTGAAGAATCGATGGATATTTAGAGTGAAGCAGACGGATGATGCTACTCGCCCTCGATATAAAGTGAGGTTGTAGTTAAAGGATACGGTCAGCAAAAATACATGGATTATAATGAGATCTTTTCGCCAATCATCAAGCAGTCGTCTATTAGGGTGGTGCTAGCATTGGCAGCCAGTTTCGACTTGGAGGTCGAGCAGATGGACATGAAGACGGCATTCCTCCACGGTGATCTTGAGGAAGAGTTATACATGGAGCAGCCAGAGGGATTCTGTGAGAAGGGCAAGTCACATTTGGTCTGTCGGTTGAGAAAGAGCTTGTATGGTCTAAAACAAGCTCTGAGGTAGTGGTACAGAAAGTTCGAGTCGTTTATGGGGGAGCATGGTTATGCACGGATGACGTCGGACCATTGCGTATTTGTGAGGTACTTTGTCGAGGATGATTTCATCATTTTATTGCTCTATGTTGATGACATGCTATTAGTGGGTCGAAATGCCACTAGGATAGCAGAGTTGAAGCGCCAACTGGGTACGGTCTTCTCTATGAAGGATTTGGGTGCAGCGAAGACTATTCTTGGGATGGAGATCAGCCGAGAGAGAGAGAGTCCAAGCTGCTACACTTGTCCCAAAAGAAGTACGTTCACCAGGTACTTCATCGTTTCGGTATGGACGGGTCAAAGAAAGTGAGTTGTCCCCTTGCGGCTCACTTTAAGTTCACTGAGGAGCAGTGTCTATCTACCGAGGACGAAAAAGAAGATATGGAGCGGGTTCCATATGCTTCAGCTGTGGGGAGACTTATGTATGCTATGGTGTGTACGATGCCATACATCGCTCATGCAGTTGGCACTGTTAGCAGGTATCTTTCAAATCTTGGAAAGGTACATTGGAGTGCGGTCAAGTGGATTCTACGATATCTTCAGGACACTGCCGATTGGAGACTTTCTTTTGGTGGTGACGTGCTGTCACCCCCAGTTTCCATGAACATGGCTATTTTGGTCATTTTTAACCTTAGATTTATTTATTTATTTATGATATTATTTTGGGGTTATTTGAGTCGGGTTCGAATTTCAACTCAATTCGACTTGTATCGGAGACCTGGGGTAGTTTTGACTCTAGTGAGACCCATACATTAGTTAGGCATGGCCCACATGGTATTATTTTAGTTAGTGGGTTAGACTAATTATTCATGGGTAGGTTTAGTTGGATTAGAGATTTAAATCATGACTAATTTGGCATCAACCTTTAACCCTTTCCTAATATTAATTAAATAGATTAGTGGAGGGCTTTTTAGATATTTCAATAAGGGACACCTAGGCTCCTTTTGACCGGCCACCTAAGGGGAGGATAGGCTTGAGCCTCTTTGATATTATCCATCAATTTTCTCTCTCTTGTTCTTCCCCAAATTTTAGAGAAGGGTTCCTATTGATTTATCCACCAAATCAATCCATCCTCCACCCAACCTTACCCAACCTTATTCATTTCTTCTCTACTCAAGCAAGGGAAGGAGCTAGCCAAGTTTGGGAGGTTTCGGAACTCGTTCGTGTCCTTTTGGAGATCTCTACGTGTCGGTGTCGTATCGGGAGGAGTTTTTCTAAATTTAATCTACCGGGAGGTATAATCTCTTCTCTACATCGTTTTTACATGCATATAGGTGTATTTTGAATCCATAGGAATGACCCCTATGGTTGTGTCTCCATTTGTGTCCGTTTCGTGTCCATTTGGAGACTTCTAGGAGTGTCCTATGTGTGGTATTGTGTCCTAGTGGGAAATCCCTATTTTGGACACTTGTATTTTAATACATATTTGTGTAAATGATTTTAATTAGATTTTTATCACAGATTTTATATTATTAGAGAATGTGTTCTTCAATGTATCATTTAGTATCATATTCTATATATATATATATATATATATATATATATATATATATATATATATATATGTGTGTGTGTGTGTGTGTGTGTGTGTGTGTGTGTGTGTGTGTGTGTGTGTGTGTGTGTGTGTGTGTGTGTGCATATATATATATATATATATATATCTATATATATATATATAATATCTATATATATATATATATATAAATATATATATATATATATATATATATATATTATATATATATAATATATATATATATATACTCTATATATATATATATGTGTGTGTGTCATATATACATATATCTATATATATATATATATATATATAATATATATATCTATTTGTGTCTTATTACATATTGTGTTTGTGGTGTGTGTAGGGATTTCGAGTGAGAGAGGGAGGATTTGAGAATGTTAGAGTGGAGAGAGTGTTAGGGAGTATAGAGAATTAGAGAGGGAGTGAATGAGGATGCAAAGAAGAAGGGACTGCTGTTTGAAACAACAGCAGCAGTGGGAGAATCAGTCCCCACAGGGGACTGATTTGTAGCAGTTTGGACTGCTATCAATAGCAGTGCAGTAGCAGCATTATAATGCTGCTGTATAGCAGTAGTTAGAGGGGATTCAGCCCCTATATCAGCCCATTGGGCAGCCAATGGACAGCCCCAAAACAGCATACATACATACATATATATATATATATATATATATATATATATATATATATATATATATATATATATATATATATATATATATATATATATATATTGTGTCCTATATATGTGTCCTATTTGTATATATATGTGAACCTATATGTATATATGTGAGTTTATATAGGTGAGCCTAGGAGTGAGTGAGTGAGTTTGTGTGTGTGATGTGATAATTAATTAGAAGGTAGGGTATTGTGGTAGGCTTGTTAGAATAAGTATTAGATATTAGTTAGAGTTAGAGTGGAGTGGTATCGTAGGGTACCAAGTTGGTATCTTAGGGTAAATATGAATTTACCCTATTTTGAGATAAGGTATTGAGATACCTTCATGATACCAAGTTGGGGTATTAAGATACCATGGCATGGTATCGAGATACGAGGGCGTGGTATTAGGATAGCATGTTGAGGTAGAAAAGTGCCTAGAAACTAAGGTAGAGGTTTGGTAGAGAGTTTACCTTGGTAAGGTAATAGGGTAAGTGTAGGTAATTACCTAGAAGCTAAGGTATGAGTTTAACAGATTAAGATATGGTTAGGATTGGGTTCTCTTGGTTGGTAATGGTCAGAAATAGTCCTCCTAGACTAGTTTTGACTTCGGTTGACCATTTTGACCAAAAGTCAACAAAAGTCAACCGAGAGTCAAACTTAGCCTATAAGTGACTAGAATTAACCGAAACCAAACCAGAGTTGACCAGTTGACTGAAAGTCAACATTTGGTCAATATTAGACTAGTTTGACCTAAGGTTGACCTAGAGTTGACCAGAGTTGACCAGGGTTGACTAGTTGACAAAAAGTCAACTGTAAGTCAACCTTTGACCCCGTTTGACCTAGTTTGACTTGGATTGACTCCCAGTGACCTAGTGTGATCTAGTATGACCCAGTATAATCTATTATAACCTAGTTTGACATAGTTTGACTTTGTTTGACTTAGACTTGCATATCATGACTTAAATTAGTTTTCCTTTTCATTATAAAACCCTGTTTGACTTATATTATCTCATTTTAGGTCTGTGATTACTCTGAGCGTCTGTTCACCTTATCAGCTCAAGGCCACAGGCAAGTACATTTACTGATAGTTTTTATTATTTTGATAGCTGCTATATCTGATTCAGTTGTAGTGTCTTACTCGATTTTCAGTCACGATAGTTCACGGACTAGCATATGTTGGATCATGTCATGAGATGTTGTTCCTGGATTATCTTGGTATATTGGTACATTTCCTGTCTTATTCTCTGTACTTGTATAGACATGGACTTGGCAGTGGGTTGGCCCCCTGCTTTTGAGTCCTGTATCGTGACGTGTCATTTCCGGATCCATTATACTATTCGGGGGATGGGAAATTATTAGGGGTACGTGATCTAAGCCTTCATGACACTATATTCTTGTGCTTGCATCGCCCTCACCTCACGTAGGGTGTAGCGAGATCTTATTCATGTGCTCGTTATCCAGGTTGGCCGGCATGACCCTTTCCAGATTTTCTTGTGATTGTCGGGCCAAGTGGATAACCTGTCCTGTTATATTTCCCAAGCCGATCACATAACGCTCTAATAATTCAAGGCACATTTTATATATTTATTTATCGTATCTTATATCTTGCTCAGCTCTACTTTCAGTACTTTTCTCACCATGCTATGATATTCATTTACTCACATGTTCTACATGCCTTTATAATATACCTTGATTGGAGGCTAAGTTCTGTTCGGGAGAAGGGTTACAACCGCGATCCTTGTTTAGTTTAAGGGTTGTAACTCGGCTTTCGAATAGTTCCCAAGTCATCCTAATATCTTTGCATTGTATTTTATTATACTGTCTCTTATAGAATTTATCAATTCATATGGAACTGCTGTTGGTGTTTTGTACTTGCTCATTTTCCTGACAGGATACTGTTGATATATTACAGATGATTCTGAGGCAGATTGCTCGACCTATTATGGGGTCGAGTTAGATGGAGTAGACCTGGACTGTGGCTTGATAGTAGAGCCACTAGACTTTGCACACCCAGAGTAGTGTAGCTTAGTTAGGTTTGCCTGGTCTGTGAGCCAGCTAGTACTTTCAGACTGTAGTATTTTATATTATATTTTCTGTGACTCTGTGTTGTTGTGTATATCTCTTGGCTTGTGTGGGATCTTGAACTTATTTCTTATTTTCATCTATCATATTTTCTTTCCATGCTATCTACCTTAGTTTTACTTTGTGATTGAGACTGTATTGCTATGTCACCTTCTTTCGGATACGAGACGAGTCCAAGCCAGCCTACGACACAGAATCGGCGGTAGAACGCTGTCACGGACAATGTGCTCAAAATTATAAAATAACAATTTTATTGCTCATTCACATTGCTAAGATTTATTACAACAATTACAAGATTTACATTGGAAAGAAAATACAATGTATTGCTATGTCACCTCCTTTCGGATACAATGTTATTACACATTTGAAGAAAATATCAATGTTATTACTACCCCGAAATTATAATTAGAGTAAAACCTAGTAATAACATTTTAGCCAAACGATACTTTAGAAAATATTTATATTTTATTTATAAACACATTAGAAACCATATAAAATTTATTAATAAAATCATTTTCTTCTTAGTAGAGAAAAGTCCACAATATGTATATATATATAGTAAAACTCATAATATATATTTATTTAAACCTGGCCCAACTTAAAGAGCCAAACTGATTAGCTAGCCAAGTAATATGGCCCAAAATAATATGTATAAGTTATCAAACTCACTTAACTGGCTTTAGCGCAAGCCCATTACTATTTAGAAATTAATATGGTATATAAAAGACTTATTAGTAATATTATATACATATAGACCATTTTGGTAAGAAAGTATAAAAATCTTTAATAAAATAACCTAAATAGGTTAGACCCATGCCAAAATATTTATTTAATAATATGCACATTACTCTTAGGGCCCAAACCCAACAGTCCAGGATAAATAAAGCTATGTTTAGGAAACTCATTTATATATGTATATATATATATATAGAATATACAAAACCTTTGGGAATTATATTTATAAGCATCTGCCTATGTATGGTTTAAGCCAAATTGGACATATACAAAATATCCCAACTAGAAATTCAAACAAATATACAAAATAAGAAAGAGCCCAAAACAAAATGCTAAAATATTAGATAAGGTTAACTAAAACCAATTATATTACTCGGCCTGTAGCCCACTAGGTTAGCCCGAGCCCAAAAAAGAACAAAACCAATAAAACACTGTTGTTCTCTTCAGTTTGGAGAGAGAGAGAAAACGTTTGTGAAATGAAGAAAGAAAGGATGAGAGAAAGAAAGGAGCAAGACTCACAAGGGTGCGGTGAACGTGGGAGCTCACGGAGGGCGTCCGGCGCTGGACGGCCAGCTGCGAGCAGCGACTGGCGGCGGGTGCAGACGCTGTCACTACCACATTTCTAGTTTAAGGGTATATTTTTTCATTTTTGGGTTATTTGATTTTTATATTATTTATTTGAATTTATGATTTATTTTTAGTTGATTTGAATGATGGTTGAATAGGTTGACTTTGACTAGTGTTGACCTTAGTGGACTGACCAATTAGATAACCCTAGTTATGAGTGCCTTGGTTAGGTTATGTGATCCTAATCTAATCTAAGTTAACCCATGTGTAGTCATTAGAATCAAGATTAGAAATGGGTGACCTATTGGTTAGGGATTTTGGTTCATGACTTAAGGACATTGGAATCATGACTTATGACTTAACAAGTAGAGGCCCAAAGCCCAACCCATTAGCTAACCCTAACCCTAATTCTATGGCCGGCCAACCCACATTGGGAATCCCACTCTATAAATAGTCTCTTCCATTAGGTTAGCCTCCTTTAGGAAGTTCACTTTTGGAAAGAGAGGTATGCTCCAACTTTAGAAATTCATAGAAAATCAAATTTAATTCCTTTTTTCCTCAAACAAATTGCAATTGGTTCTAATTTAGGAATTCTTGCTATTTGTGTATTTTATTTTCAGTTTGTTAGCAATTTGGTGAAGTTTGGGGAGCAAGGAGACCCCCTCTATGGAGCTTTCTTTGGTTTTTGACACCTATAGGTAATTCCTCCAAAACTTATTAAAATTTCTGTTATTATTGGATATTGACCTAGATCTAGGTGTCCCCTAGCTAACCCTAGAAATTCGTGGCATTTCGTGTCCATTTCGTGTCATAAATGGACACGTATCAATCCAATATACATAGTGTTTGATGAAATGCCCCAAAGGGGATTTCGATCTGTTTTGAGGAAAGTATTTGAATAGGAATTATTGTTTTTGTGTGGCTTATGAATTTGTGTTGGACTGCATTTTAATTAGTGTAGTGTCGTGTCGGTTTGGACACGTGAACACGCACGATTCAGCCCGTGAACACTGTTCTGCTATTCGGGGGTGTATCAGACACAATACGACACGTGGACACCTAAGATTGGACACAGCCCTAGGGAAAGACACTGACACAAGGTCCTCAAAGTTTGAGACCCTTTCGTGTCGTGTCGGATGAGCACTTGACCCCGCAAGGGGATTCCACTACACGCGCACAGTTCGTTTCGGGCTACTGATACGGCCCTAGAACTTTGGACACGACACACTAGGACCCAAATCAGGGTGACACAAACCTAGGTGGATAATAGGCGAACCCACAGACACGAGCACGAGGTTTGATTCGTGTCGTATCGTGTCCTAGACTCTCTAGAACACGTGCACGACACTGTGTTGTTTAGTGTGTGTCTGTGTTGTGTATTGTTTGGGTTTCTTCATTTGGACACGTCTGTGTCCTCATGGTTGGACACGAATGACTTGTTGGACACCTGCACACATGGGGCTTACATTACCAACCATTTATAGTTCAATTTAGTTTGGTTTTATACATGTTTTCCCACTTACCTATTTTGTACTGATACTTAGTATATTTCATTGTATTTCCAGATTTTTAAATTGAATTTGGGCAATCAAATTAACTCATATTAATGCAAATTTTTACATGTTTCTAACCCTAGTGTATGTACCTATAGGTAATCTAACTGTATGTCGATTTTGAGCTGTTTTGGTATTGTTTGGGTTCAAATTCTGGTTCGAAATGGATGGGACTGAAAACTGGAAAACTGAATTGTAATCAAACTGATTTCCTATACCTGAGAATACAACATTGGTTCCCTGTTTTACTGAACACAGGCCTAGCACACACACACTCTTCACTGTCCATGTTGGACTGTCACTGTTGTCCCATTTTTTACTCACTGTTTGTAGATTCTGTACACACACACACACACATTTCCCTATCACTCTAACACACAGTTCACTCACACACATCCTCACTTGACAGAAACATACACTCATACACACACATGCTGATTTCTAGGTTCACTTATATACACACTTGCACTCTCACACAACTTTGTGAGCATACACACACATGGTTTCCCTTTAGACACACACACATCTCATAGTTTCCCCTCTCTATGTATAAATATTCTATAAATATGTATATAGTTAATGATAAATGAATGCAAGTTCTATGTATGTAATGTATATATAGTGATGTGATATGTGTGGATAGCTTTTAGCCTATGGTCCTATGTGCACTAGCTAACTAGACTTGTTTTGACTTGTTGCTCTTTAGATGTGTGTACTAGAAAGGCTAGACCTGGTTGAGTCTAGATTGGACTAGATAGACTAGTTTAGACTTGATGAGCCTAGATTAACTTGTTAGACCTAGTTTGACCATAGTTGACCTAATTTGACTTTTAGAGTTGACCAGAGTTGACCAAGAGTTGACTTTGGCCTAGATTGACCTAGATTCATTTAGAATGCATTATAGTGCATCTTATTACCATTCTGGACATGTTATGACTCGTGCTGTTCTAAATAGGAGCCAGACACCACTCCTCGGATAGTACTTTCATCTTGGACACTCAGATACCAGGCGAGTACATTCTCTGATCATTTCATATCCTGTTAGAATTATTTTTCTGCTTTAAATTACTTTACTTGATATTGTCACGTTGGTCACATGGATTAGTACTATATGGATCCCTTCTTGAGATGTTATCCCCTCAAGGAGCATCGGATACTACATGTTCTGTGCGTTTACTTACATAGTGTATCACTATGCTTCACGGTTCATTGATCACTTGTGACATGTACTCTCATGATCACAGAGTCTTCTTTGAATCACCCATTTATGGGCATTCCTAGAATCACCCATTTTTGGGCCTTCCGTGTATCATCCCTTGTGGGCCTTTGCATGGAATCATAACATAACCTGGCTGGATCCTTGTGTATTGATTGGGGGTATGGGGGGAGTAGAAGTAGACATGTGAATAATATCCAAGTAGTATCTCACCTGATCACCTCCGTAGTGTCTCATCAGAATCTCCTATGCCATTCACATGTTTATATTATACTCTGACTCACTAGCCACTGTTAGTTCTCTATTTACGGTTTATATTTCCATTACATCTTTCTCTGTTTATACTCTGTACTTTCTTTCAGTTCCTGTATCTTACTTTACTGCATGATTATATTTTCTAACCTGCTATGAACTGTTGAGATGTATTGTGCTCGCTCCTGTTCTGACTGGACCTGTTGAAAATATTACAGAGGACGAGGAGGAGGCCTGTGTGGATACCTACTACGGGATAACTCTAGATGACACCAGTGATCCGAATTTTCAGTCGGATCCATTAGCTAAAGAGACTGAGGCTCCCTAGTTTAGGTTTACTATTACTGTCTTTTGGGATCTGGATTGTATATATTCTTTCATATTCAGTAGTTGAGACTTGTATTTCTGGATGTTTGCTGAGATATTATCTTAGAAACTTAGACTCTTCTGATCTTCTGTATTTCATTTTAAGTTTTATATCATATCGTACTTTTTCTTCCTTAGTTGTGATTGAGTTTACATTCTGCTATGTCACCCCCATTCGGGGAGTATAAACTGCTTAGCATTATATTGTTAGATGTTGTGACCTAGGACAGCGTTCTACCGCCGACACTGCGGTGTAGGCTGGACGTACCCACTTCTCGTGCCCTTACTCTAGGGTGCGGGTCGTGACACATTTTTAGTGGTGGCCCATGCAGGTCTAGTTTAGAAATGTAGTGGTATTCGAATTAGAGTATCACTGTAGCCTGCAGTATAATTAGAAAATTTTTGAAGGTACTCAATCACATTAGGAAAAACTCTTTATCAGATTTTCGAATATCTAAATTTTGCTGCTTATTGTCTTCCTTTGAATTTAAACTGTCCTCCTTTGATATTTTGACTCATTCTCAGCAATTGTTTCTTTTTGATCTGTGTCTCCAGGATGGTTGAGACGAGATCATATCGCCAGGGCCATGGGGACGCCGATGAGAGGTCTGCCACCTCTCATACTCAGCAGCCAGCCTCTGGTACCGTAGCCCCAGTCATGCCAGCTGGGGTAGGCATTTCCGCTGCCTTCAGAGGAGCCCCTCCACCTGTGAGGCATGGGCCGAGTCCGGTGATTCCGGATGTGCTTTAGCAGCAGAAGCTACCTTTGGGGACAGTTGACACCGTTCAGCTGTTAGCCTTCTTCCGGCAGTACATGGAGGGTAAGTAGACCCAGCAGCAGAGGCACACAGCAGAGCTCAGCTGAGGCATTGATCTGGCCGTTACTGCGGTAGAGAGAGTTGTAGCTCAGCCAGCGGCAGCCGTACCAGCCACGGGAGAAGGGCATCCAAGATTTTCAGAAGATGCACCCGAGGGACTTTCGAAGGACAGAGGGGATCTTGTATGCAGACGAATGGATTTAGCACATGAAGGAGATATTCAGGTTGGCTGAGATCCCGACGAGGATCCAGATTGAGGCAACGGCCAGCATGATACAGGGTCTGGCCTGTAATGCCCCGCTCCGTATGGTGCATTACGATGAGTCGTTGACTCGAAGAGTTGCATTGACCCGATGAGGTATCGATGCAAATCGATGCAAGCATTACGTTGGCCAAAGGTAAGCTTTGAGTCGGTAAGAATCTATGAATCAAATCAATACAAAGGATAAGTCCCGTTTGAGCAAGTGCTAATTTTAGTTGATCTGGTGTGCAGGCTATGCTTCTACGTTGGACGATAAGAGGTCGGCATTTTGCCTTATGCAGTGAAGTGTCCGCGAAACCAAATCATGGCCTTGCAACGGATTGTGGCATGGGCACGATAGGCCAAAATCAACCGAATAGTTCAAAGGAATGGCTAAGTCTGAGAGTTAGCTATGCGACCGAGTTATGGAAGCGAGACGCTTCGATCGGCGAGACGACAAGGCATATCGGCTTAAGGTGGGCGGGTTCTTGACTCTCTCTCGCCCTATTCCTTCACGTTTAATAAATATGTTATGGCATGCGTAAGATGTTATCGAGTTAGCGAGCGTGGCTCGGCAACGAAATGTCCAAGTATGTGTTGAACACTAAGATAGAATATTGAACAATCAAACAATTGAAGCGACTGCATCAAGTGTACAAGTCGCGATAGGGCGGTTATGGTAGAACATTGAAAGACATTATCGAGATGTGCATCATGTGCACGCCTCCGAGAACATTGAACTCTAGGCGTAGAACATTGATTACGGCGCTGAGCGTGCCCTCGTGCACGGAAGCTAAGAAATGACTGAGTAACTACGGAGTTAGGCCATGTAAATAATTTGTAAATGGAACACGTTGAACCTAAGTACGAGATGTCTAAGCCGTTGGGCGTCGTGTATCAATATGGATGTGTTGGGGCATAACGCCGACGGAGCTCCCCATATGGATGGTGGATTATGTTTATGAGATGCGAATAAGCTTATGGAATGGGACTATATTTATGGAACACGAGATGGATTGGAATGTATGTCTTGTATGCTATGGCGCGTATTGCATGGTCAATGGACTCGGATGGCCCGTGCACGGGTGCGGCTTCCCTCGGACGGTTACGCCGGGGCACCGGGACCGTTCGACCTAGGAGAGAATTATGTGTGGTATTTATGGTGCACATCATTCGGACGGATTGCGACCGTCTAGTGCTGTGATAAGCTATGATATCCGTAAGTTTGGGATCCTTCGAATACTGGGCTAGCAACCCGTATCGAAGTGATTGTAGGCTCGTGTGAATTGAGATAGTTCTATGTGAACCATTATCTTGCCTTGCACGAGCGCAACTCTAGGCTCGTACGACATCATGCCCCAGCGAGGACGATGATTTAGGTAAAATCTAGCGAAGACGAGCGATTTTCTGGGTTGGGGTGTGACAAGTTGGTATCAAAGCGGTTCCATCCTTTGGACCGTGCATGAATCTCTTTGACCCTCAGTTGCTTCGCTATCGAATTCAGTTGACTCTAAGTTGTTTCCGCAACAGCATGGCTCATGGATCTGCTCGATGCTACATTGGATGTTCCATACAATAAGTCTATATTAAGTGCGTATGTCTGTCACAAGTATGTCATGACTATTACGCTATCTCCGGGTGCCATCGGAGAGTGTCGGTTGCACGAAGTGCAACGGGTTATGAGATTATGGTTTTCGAAGTGCAAGAAAGTTGTGAGTCGCTGGTTGCACGAAGTGCAACGAATATGGTAATGTTGGTTGCATGAAGTGCAATGATATATGTGTTGTCGGTCGTACGAAGTACGAGGAGTTATGTGTTGTTGGTCGCACGAAGTGCGAGAAGATATGTGTTGTTGGTTGCACGAAGTACAACAGATCGATATGTGAGGCGATGCGTGTTACGTTGCTATGCGAATGGTTATACGTTGTTGGTTGCACGGAGTGCAGCAAGTCGTGGACCGTTCGTTGCATCAGTGCAATGAGTCGATATGGTATGATGCGTGTTGTATGGCTATGCAGATGTATAGCAATATATTGCACAAAATTGAGTAAAGACCTTAAGTATCGAGAATGAGTTGTTGCACGAGTTGTAATGAGCGAGATTAAAAGATCGTGGATGCGATAATAAAGAGTCAAGATGGTCGCTAAGTCGAGTTGAGTAGGCGAACGTTTATGTTGGCCGAATATCGCGTTGAGCTTTGAATAAGCGAATATTGTGTGCGCGATCGATATGATTGCCAAGATATGGTTAGATGGAATGTGTGTCAAACTTGAGCGAACGCTAGAGCTGGGATCGGAAAGATCGCCATACGGGATAGTCGATTGAGGAATAGATGTTGGACCTATACGGAATGTGATGCCGAGTAATGACTCGATTTCGAGTGGTATATGCAATACCAATTATGCGAT
Source organism: Iris pallida (assembly GCA_029216955.1). NCBI lineage: Eukaryota > Viridiplantae > Streptophyta > Magnoliopsida > Asparagales > Iridaceae > Iris > Iris pallida. The sequence goes on from JANAVB010005596.1 coordinate 2,048,502, forward strand.
CAGTATAACGAAGTATTGTATAGATAACGATAGGCTCGATTCCTGAGTGGTATATAGAGTACAACTTTGCGATAGCTATGTTAAGTCGATTGGTGACTTACGATAGGTTACGTTGAGACGATTGTATTGTTACGATATGTTTGTCCTCAACAGACGGAGTAGCACCGAGACTTGAATGGGAGTGACTCAATAGAAGTCGATGCAAGTATGCCTCGATGAATTGAGTTGAACGATTATGTACGAAGTCGTTCCTATGGATAATACGTCGGACGAGGATTCATTAAGTGTAAGTCGAATGATAGGCTAAGCATAGAGAAGAATTATCACGTTGAGGAAATAGTCTGTAGGTCCTAAAAAATCAAGTTGCACCCATCAACAAAGTCATGAAAATCAAGAAATGCATCTCTCAAATGAACTGCACAGAAGTCAGATTGTGCATCATTCAGATTGCGCAAGACTAGACTGCGCACTCTCAACTGCGCAAGCTGACGTGGCAAATGTCATCATTATCTGACAGAATCAGATCTTTTGACAACTGACAGCATGAAGAACGAGGAGACTGTTCGTTTATTGTGTAGCATGGCGCTCGAGGACAGTTGTACATACAGCACAATCGGCCAGGATCTCTGTTGCGCAGTCTAGCCTCGCGCAATCTGAAGTCCGCACAATTCATGTGGCGCACTTCATTATGATAACTGACAAATATACACGTGGCCTTCATGCCATCAATAGCTCACTACGTGGCAACCGTCTGCACACGATTATGCGTAATTCAATCAAAAGATGCCATGTGTCCAAGACAGTTGGCCCACGATCCAACAACTGCCTGCACAGTCTAATGTTGCGTACTCCAGTCCATGCGCAATTCAGCTTGCGCCATCCAGAATAACTAAAAGTTAGTTATTTCTAGAACTCTATAAATAGAGTTTCAAGTCTTCATTCAAGGGGATCAGATATAAAGTTCAGAAATATCAGAGAGTTCAGGAGTTCTTGCCCAAGTGCTGCTGCATTCTTCCGAGGCTTTTGCCTTCAATTTCAGAGTTGTCTTCAACTTCAGAGGCTATCGTCTTCAAAGTTCACATCGTCCAAGGGATAAAGCAATCTTCAAAGTTCCAACTTTTGTTTTTGCAAACAAAATGGCAACTCTGCTGGGGCGACTTTCTCCTCCAACGAGGAAGTGACAACTCAATGTGACATCGCATCTATCGAAAAGACGCAGAAGACACTGGTTGTAAAAGTCAACCAGACAGCCTACGAGGTAATGATCAACTCCAAGACCATCCCCCGTACTGCAACAACTTCTGCCACAAGCAAAGTGCGCCCAGTGTGGGTCCCCAAAACTGCTGTACAGTCTGGCAATTCTGCCACCAAGGCTGCTGCACAATCTGTTGTGCAGTCTGCTTCAAAGACTGTTGCACAGTCTGCCAGCAAGACTGCTGCGCAGTCTGTTCATTCTGCCACCAAGCCTGGTGCGCAGTCTGTTGTTTCAACTGCTGCACAGTTTGTCTCTAGTACTCGTGCGCAATCTATTGTTGCCAGTACACACACTACTTCTTATGCTGCCTTGTCAAAGTGTAAGACTCCTCTACCCCTGGCGCAGTTAGTAGCAACTCTTTCTGCGCAATCTACCACTCCATCAACCAGAGTGTATCCTAAACACTCTGAGGCAAGAACTTCTGCTGTGCAATCTGTTGGAAAATCATCTGCCAAAGACTCCCTTGCGCAATCAGTCAGTGCACATGCTGTCAAAGCTCTCCATGCGCAGACTGTGCCTGTACAATCCAAGAGAAATAGCCATTTGGCTAATCTCTCTTCCTCTCACAACAAAGGGAAAGACTCAGCTTCTCTCCCCAAGCACTCTGCTGCTCCAGCACAATCTACTGGGGGTAGTCTTTTGGCTATTCCTCCTCCTCAGAACAAAGGAAAAGGCCCGTTGGTCTTTTTTCAAACTTCCTTGTCCCATGACTTGGAAGACAACAGAGGGAAACGCTCTTTAGCTAACCCTTCTTCACACAACAAAGGAAAAGGCCCTTTGGCCTTTTCTCAATCTTCCTCGGTCTTTACCGTAGAAGATCAATCTGAATGTGCCTCAGCACCAGTCAGTACAAGAACTCTTTCAAATAAGTATTCTTCTTCTCTCCATGTTAAGAGAACTTGTACTGATCAAAGAGGTATTCTGCCTACTCCCGTAGCAGAATTTCAAGATCTTCCGACTTTCAAAATATCCTGCTCCAAACAAGGAAAATTGTTGGTGTCTCAAACAGAAATCCCTGGGGGTGAATTTGTTGATCTAAGAACTTATCTCAATAGACCAACTTCGGGGAAACGCAAGCAGCCAATACCGAAGACCAAACATCATCAAAGACAAACTTCCAGGATCAAAAATCCTGATACCTATGCTAAGGAGGTATGTACTTCCTTATACACACAGGGGACTAAACATCTGAAGAACCGGAACCATATTCCGAATGTTGTCAAAGAACACATCCCTCGAACTTTTTCCCGTCCTGGCATGGTTTCAGACCTTCGAGAACACCTCAGGCAAAAGCGGGACAATGCCTCAATACTTTCAGTGCAACCACCCGAACACCATTGCAATCACAAGGTGGTCATCCAGTGTTGTTGCCAGACAACAAAGCGATCTGTCTTCGATCGTTTGAACTTTGCAACCTCCGAACCGATGTCAAAAGATGAAGACGAAGTGTTGTACGCTTCTGTCAACATGACTTCCCGAGACACTGGGGGTAGAAAGTGCTCCAAGCACGGCAAACCTCGCAAGCCAAGCCAGCGGTATTTGGATCTACTTCAAGAATATTCTGAAGGAGTATTTCGACATACCCATTCCTGAAGCCGATATACAATTGGTCAAAGGAATCTTCTTCAAGATCCTTTTGGTCATCTTGCTACTTCTTATTCGGAAGATGACTCTTTCTCTGACTATGATGCATACAGCCAAAGCTCTGAACAGACAGTGTCTTCCATTGTACCAAGAGAAGTGACAGCTTATGTTGTCAATGAAGATCCAGATGCTTCAACTTCTGCAAATCAAGAACAACGAATTGCTGCACTAGAAGACAAGCTGAAGACCATGGCTGAAATGGTTGCTAGTATGCATTCTATCATTATAGCCCAACATACAGTGCCACCGGTTGTACCTGCTACGAATCCGAAAATCATAGCATCATCAGTGCCTGTCAATCCAGGGCTGGGGGTAGTGTCTCCTCAAATGCCCCCTGTATAAGCTCAAACCATACCCAGTCAGTCAGGGGCTGGGGGTAGTGCTTATAATGTTGTTCCTCCTCCTAACACTGTCATTCAACCTGCTCCTTCTTCATCATCGGAAGATGCTAATGAAGTTGTTAAGCTTTTACGCACTCAATTCGAGGCCTTCAAAGAGAAGGACAATTTACAAAGATTGGGGATCAAGCAACCCTACTCAGTTGAATGGAAGGAAGTCCCGTTTCCTCCCAAGTACAAAATCCCAACAATCTCTCTGTTTGATGGCAGCACCTCTCCAATCCAGTTCATCAATCACTTTGAGGTAATGACTGTCCAACTTCAACCAAATGACGCTCTCCTTACCAGAGTGTTCGTCGGCTGTTTAGCCGGTGTAGCATACGACTGGTACAGAAGCTTGCCCGATGGTTGTAAAACCTCCTTCTCAGGTCTCAAACAAATTTTCCTGGAGCGATTCTATGAGGGATTCAACGACATGACTATGTCGGCCCTCAACAAAATCAAACAGAAATACAATGAAACTGCTGAAAGTTTCATTGAACGGTTCCGCAAAGAAGCCTTGAAGATGCCTCCAGGGACTCCGGCCGCTGTCACGATTGATACTTACAAGGCAAATCTTTTGCCTATCATCAGTATGTGGACATGATCAACTCAATTCCAGGATTGTCCGTCATTCATTGTCAATGCCAAAGCAGCTAAAGTAAGTGTCGAAAAGTTCAAACAGCTGGGGGTACAAATTTCTAACCCAGACCGGGATGAACATCAGACATCCGGTGTGGTAATCGCCAGAACAACCGCAAGAACAAAGAAACCTTGAATATCAATCTCAAGAGCAAAGAGTCTCTGGCGGTCAACGTGGCTCCACCCACGTCTACTTCTACTCCTTCTGTCCCTCCACCAAGGGAACCTCGACCAAAGGTAGAGTATTCATTCGATGAGAATGACACTGCAAGCATCTTTGATTGCTTAATCAAAAGCAACAAAATCCAGCTCCCAAACCCAAAGAAGCCTGATGAGGTCGGTAAGACCGATCATCCCAAATATTGTGTCTACCACAGATTTATTGGGCATCCTAATCGAGCATGCTATGTGCTCAAAGGCAAGATACAAGAGCTTGTCAATGCTGGTATTGTCACTCTGCAACAAGACGAGAAGACTGTTACCGTAAATATGGTCTCAGTTCAGTTTGGTGGCTTCCCTCCGCAGATGATACAACATGGTGTCATTCCTATCCCAAAGGCTACTCTTGAGATCGAGAATATCCTGCCTCCACCAAGTGAAGGTCTTATCCCCTTATCTCTTGACAATGGTGAGATTATGTGGATTCATCCCGATCTTGCTTCAGAGTTTAAAGTTTCCTCTTCCTCCAAGAAGAAAGACCGCTCCAAAGGCATGACAAAGACTTACAACATGGTATCTTTTGACCCCATAATTGACGAAGAAATTCTGCTGGGCACCAGGTCAGGGAAAGCCTATCTACGGGAGATTCCTGAAAATCATGAGCATTCTGCTTCCTCTTCTGAGTCTGCTCCTATGCAACCAGTCTCTAATGAGGATATCCCTTCTGCATCATCACCTGTTGTAGTACCCATTCCCTCCAAGCCGGTGGTTGCTGACAAAGGCAAGCAACAAGTCCGCTTCGATAAGCCCTTGAAGAAATCATCCCCCACATGACTTGAGAAGCCGTACAACTTCGATATATTGGCTCAATTAGCCAATACACCGGCTAGGTTGTCAATCTTCGAGCTCTTGCGCCTCTCCAAAGAGACTCGAGAAACTCTGAGTGAAGCTCTGATGCAGGCTGAAACTTGCCTAACTCTTCTCAAGAAGCCGGAAGCAGAGCCGATCTCTTACCTCCATTATCGCAGTATGTTGGAGCTAATTCCGAACATCACTTTCACTTAGGATGATATGCTGCTGAAGGATAATAGACATAACCGTCCTCTATGCTATACAGGATATGTCGACTCGATGAAAGTCGATCGTATCCTGATAGATCCAGGGTCAGCTCTCAGCGTCATGTCGAAGACAATGCAGGATGCACTGAAGATCCCAGTGCATAGTCTTTCAAGCACAATCACCACCATATTAGGATTCAACCAAGGAAGGAGTGAGCCTCTGGGCAATATTCGCCTAAAACTCCAAATAGGCAATCTTCGCACAAAGGTGACCTTCTACATCATAGACAATCATGGCTGTTCCTACAATACTTTTCTGGGGAGACCATTCTTACATGAACATAATATTGTTCCTTCGACTCTCCATCAATGCTTCAAATATGTCGATGACAAAGGAGAAGTTCAAAAGGAGGTTGCAGATCTTTACCCTTTTAAAGGTATCGAAGCATATTGCAATGATGCTCGCATGTACAAGGAAGAGTTCATGAAGGTGGTATTAGCCATGGACACTGAAGAAGAACAGGAAGCAGTGCCCAATGACACCCTCATTATACCTGTCAAAGGGCGTATTTCTCATCCTCAATCCTCCAAACCATTGGCTATTCACTTGCCAGCTCGGAAGCAACCAACTGATGGTGATCAGGAAAAAAGGGAGCTCACCTCTTCTGAGCCACTTGTTATCGACTTACGTCGTAACAAGGACAAAAAGTAGCTCACTTCTTCTGAGCCACTTGTTGATTCACCTTGCAACAAAGAAAAAAGGGAGCTCACCTCCTCTGAGCCACTTGTTATCGACCTCTGTCGTAACAAGCCACCTTCACGTTCTTCTTCTCTCCTCTTGTAATCAATCTGACTAAGCCTGTTAAGGCTAAAGGTCCTGCTGTAAATACTGTAAAACCCATATCCTTGGTTATTAATTAATAATAGTGTTTTAGTAATAATTTTGGTAAAAATCTCATTATTATTATTATTAGATATTTTTGGGTGCAAATTATTTCAAAATTAACAACTTGGATTTTGAGTTGAACCCAGACCCGAGTCCGAACCCAGACCCGAGCCTGAGCCGAACCCAATCCTATTTCTTTCTATTAAAATCTGATTTGGTTAAATAAAAATAAAGTTTTCCTTGTGCTGGTCACGAGGACCAGCACAACCCTCTCTCTTACACGTTCAAAACCCACCCCATATTCTTACTCTCCTCTCCTTAACTTCCTCCCCATTTCCTCCTCCTCACCACACAGAAGGAAACCCACCCTTATTAACTCACTATCTCTCTCTCTCTCGTTCACATCTCCTCTTCCCCGTCTTCCTTGGCCGGAGCCTTAGCTCGGCCTCCCTTCGCCCCGCGAGCACGCCCCCTTGCGCAACCGACCCGCGCCCTCTCCTCGGCCAACCGCGACCCCGCAGCCCTCCGGCCTCCTCCAGGCCGACCGACGCAGCCGCGCCCGCCCCTGTCTCCGCGCCCCTGTCGCCGCGCCCCGTGCGGCCTCCCCTTCGCGAGCCCCTGCCACCCGCGCCGGCTGTCGACCCCCGGCGCCTCCTTCCGGCAGCGCCCTGCCGGCCGAGCTTCCCTATCCCGGCCTCCCGCGCTCCAGAGCCCCGACCCCAGCGCTGCCGCGCCCCGGCGTTCCCCGCGGCCTCCCCGGACCCCGGCCTCCGCCCATGGCCGTCCTCTCCCGGCCAGCGCCGAGCCACCAGCCGGCCTCGACGTCAATCCCCCTGCGGTGCGCCTCCCCGCGCGCCCTGTGCCGGACCCCGACCCTCGCTGTCGCTGTCCCGGCCTCCTCCGCGAGCACCAGCTGACCCCTCGGCCGTTCTCCCTCTTTTCGAGCTCCCGATCTACTGTCCTGAGCTTTCTCGACTCGCTGTCCGCTGGATTTCGAGTCCGATTTGTGGATTTGCACGTCCCGAGTCCGAAGCAACCCTTCGAATTCCATCGTTTTGGGTAATCCCTGGTTAATCATAGTAGTTCGTCCCTCCCCGGTGTCAATGATGAGTTGGTCCACGAATTCCCTTTGGGGAAATTCGATTTTGGGGTGAACGTCGTTCCCGAGATTTTCCGAGGAACGACGGGAAGTTTCTGTTGATTGGATTTCTTTATTTTCGAAACTTTCGAAAATGGTTTTCTTAATATTTTAGCTTCCGGATATTTTCGGTATTTTGTTGTGAATGTTTTGGTTGGTTTCGGACTTCTGAAAATTATTCGGGTTGTTCCGATTATTCGGTGGATTGGTTGTAGATTTTATATATATATAAAGTGTGGGTTTTTCCTTGGTTTGGGACTTGCAGGAATTATCGGCGCCATTTTTCCCAGTTTTTGGGTTGACCAAAAACAGAGGAGATGCTGCCCGATTTTTCCGTAAATCCTAAATTATTTTCAAAATGAATTTAAGATGATTTTCGGAATTTATTTGATATTTATTTTCGGGCGACGACCGTACCGGTCTGTGGGCCCTAGCGAAATACAAACGCACCGGTCCGACCGGGTGTTGAGGTATTAGCTAGACTTGATGATGGACCGAGTCTGAGACTCCAAGCTTTTAATTTAAATTATTTTATTTTGTTTAAGCTATTGTTATAGTTATTTATTTACTGCATTTTATTTAGTAACTAAATCATTTTCTCTTATTTGATGTAAAAAGAATTGTACAGGGCATAAGCCCATAACTCTAGGATGATTAGCTGTGCCCATGTATTGCTTAGCGTAGGTTTTACTTTCTTTTCTGGGTGGATGTTGATCTTGGGTGGTTTTGGATTGAACGTATAATCGTAGTTAGAGCGTAATCATATGATTAATTAAGAATTAAATAAATGGATAATAATAGTAAGATAAATAGTTCATGATTTGTCACTATAAGAAATTATATTTTTATAGATATGTTACAAAAGCACAAAGTTTTCCAAAGTTAATTGATTCTTGTTAATATTTCCAAATAATCAAATTAACCGGGTTAATCAACGCACGTAGCATGCGACGTAATCGATAGTTGTAGCTTAATAACAATTAAAACCTGACTAGGACTTACTACTAGAGATTGCAACTAGCACACTTAGCCTGGTTATTCAAGGTTCTAAGTCGAGTTCTCAACTGTAGGAACTCGAAGATACACCTGACCTTCCTCATCGGTACCGACTCGTCTTTCCAGTCATTTAAAACAAGGCAAGTTTCGGATTATGTATTCCTATATTTTATTTAGTAAAGTTAAGCTGCATGTTAAACCACACTGCTGGTACGGAACTCTATCTTAGGGTTCAACTACCGACTGATACTGTTACTGAATGTGGGACTGGGGGAATAGTGTAAGTGTTTATGACCAAAGCCCCTATTGAACTGACTGTGTTAGCTTACCCCTCTCACACACGGGGATAAACCATATCATATTGCTAGGATACTACTGATCAACCCAAGCCGGTCATAGACGTTTGCATATTCAAAGCACACAGAACTGTTTTAAACTACTGAAAAACATTATTTCAAACTGTTTACCCTGCACTTTCCAATTACTATTTAAATTATGAGATGCATATTTCGTTCTTGCTCCCTCCTGACTGGAGACAATATTTTAGGTAACACTGAGGATGACGATCTATACTATAATAGCTATTATGACCCGGTTCTCTACCGTGCGATGGTACCGGAGCCGTCTTTGGAGGACGCCGATCCTGGGACTGCTGAACCTGATGTTTAGATAGTTTCTCTTTCTGTATTTTCTTTTATTTGGAGTTTGTAGTTTTATTTCTGCATTTCCCTTCCAGTTGTATTTCTGAATTTTTTTTATTAAACAAAGTTTCAATTCCGAATAGAACAGTGGTGACAAATGTAATTGTGTTTTTGTGAATACCTGCAATAGAACAGCTTACTGCCGCCGTCTCACCACGGTGCATGCTGGGCATGGTCCGGTTCGACCCATTAACTTGGGATCGGGTCGTGACAAATACAGATGTACAAATTAATAAAAAGCATCTACTTTCCAGTATACTGATGTCATTTATCATACTAAATGCTATTTGGATACGTTAGATAGCTTCCAGTCATTTACAATGAGAGTTGTACAATCTCTTCAAACAGATGTCTCATTTGAAGATCCAGATGACTCTTACCGTATTTTCCCTTCTCGAAAGAAAGGTGAAAGTCTAATATTTTTTAGTAAAGGACCGGAACAACAATTCAGCTATACAGATGACAGCAAGAGTAGCGATACAGGACATCTCCAACTCCGTCGTTATAGTCAACAATCAAAAGACATCATCCGAAAGATGGGTTATGACTTCAAAAGTGGCCTCAACTACGGCAAGGGTAGACAAACTCCTATCCGTACGACTCTTCCAAAAGGAGAGTCGGACATGTATTACAGCAAGACCAAAAGAGGCCTCGGATATGCTTCACCTCCGGTATTATCCCTAGAAGTCTCCGACTCTGATAGTGAAGAACGTTCTAATTCTTCTGATTCCAGATCATGGGATTCTGACACCAGTGTTGGTCAAGTTCATCGGCTGATCGTATCTTCTAATATGGTCTCCGCCGAATTTCCAGAAGGATAAGACGAGGACATTGAAGAAAATCCTAAAACAGATCCTTGGATTCAACGAATGGATACCCAATGGGAACTCCGATTCGAACAACGAGAACCTCCTACTGAAGATCAATTAGTTCAAGTTGATGTATGAGAAAGTAGGTCACCTCGTCCAATATTCATCAGCAAGAATCTTCCAGAAGCAGATAAGCAAGAGTTAATTCTTCTTATTAAAGAATACATTGATGTCTTTGTCTGGAGTTATGAAGACATGCCGGGTCTAGATCCCAAAGTTGCTACCCACAAACTGAACATTTTGCCCAATACAAAACCAGTCAAACAACAACAACGGCGATTCAAGCCAGAAATGATAGATGCAATTGATGATGAAGACAAAAAGCTTATTGCTTGTGGCTTTATTCGAGAAGAACAACATCTAGATTGGGTAGCCAATGTTGTTCCATTCCTGAAGAAAATCGGCAAAGTTCGAGTTTGCATCGATTTTTGGGATCTTAATGAAGCCTGTCCGAAAGATGAATTTCCTCTCCCTATCACGGACGTCATGATTGACAATACCCGTGGGTTCGAGCGAATATCCTTTATGGATGGATTCTCTGGATACAATCAGATTTGGATGAATCCTGAAGATGAAAAACATACCTCTTTCCAAACTCCCCGTGGAGTCTATTGCTACACAGTGATGCCATTTGGTCTCAAGAATGCTGGTGCAACTTATCAATGAGCTATGAGTACCATCTTTCGAGATCATCTTCGTAAAATAGTTGAATGCTATGTTGACGATATCGTCGTCAAAAGTCGTCTAAAGGAAGATCACATCCAAGATTTGAGAACGATCTTCAACCTCATGCGCCAATATCAACTCAAGATGAATCCTACCAAGTCATTCTTGGGTGTCTCTAGTGGCAAATTTCTCGGCTTCGTCATTACCTCTAAGGGTATTCACGTGGATCCCGAGAAGATCAAAGCCATTCAAGAGATGCGTCCTCCACGCAACCTAAAAGAGCTACGAGAATTCCAAGGTCGACTTGCGTACATCAGGAGGTTCATTTCAAATCTATCTGGACGCTGTAGACCATTCACTCAACTAATGAAGAAGGGTGTATCTTTCATTTGGACTGAAGAATGTCAACGAGCATTTGACGACATCAAACGATATCTCATGAATCTACCAGTTTTGGTGCCACCAATCTCAGGCATACCATTCTTAATGTATGTCCGTGCTATAGATCATTCATTGGGTGCTTTACTTGCTCAAAAGAACAAAAAAGGTCATGAACAGGCCATCTACTATCTTAGTCGTACTATGATTGGTGCTGAACACCGTTATAGTCCGGTCGAAAAAGAATGCCTAGCTCTTATATTCGCCGTGCAAAAGATGAGGCATTACATCATTGGACAAACTATTTATGTCATATCCCGAGTTAATCCTCTTCGGGTACTGATGAAAAAGCCCAGTACACTCAACTCTCGGCTGGCCACATGGGCCATTCTGCTAGCCCAATATGACATGGTATATGTTCCTCAAAAGTCTGTCAAAGGTCAAGCACTGTCAGATTTCTTAGCGGTTCATCCTGTACCAGAAACATCTAAACTTTATGATAAAATTCCAGACGAGACATTGGAAGTGAATATGATCTCTGAAGAATTTCTAACCTGGCGTCTATTCTTTGACGGTGCATCCAGGATCGGACCAAATGGTGCCATTGTCGCAGGAGTTGGGGTTGTCCTCGTGTCTCCAGACGGATCGACTACCCAAAGAGCCTACTCTCTAGATGAACCATGCTCCAACAACGTAGCAGAGTACAATGCTCTACTCATTGGCCTTCAGTTAGCCAAACAATTGGACATTGAATATCTCGAAGTCTACGGCGACTCTAAGCTAGTTGTCAACCAGGTTAGAGGAACCTATGAAGTCCGCCACCAAGATCTAGTGCCTTATCATGAAGCAGCAATCAACATGGCTATATCCTTCAAAGCTTTCTTCATCGACTATGTTCGTCGAGCTTGCAATATCGAAGCAGATGCCTTGGCCAATCTTGCAGCAGTCTTAGCTATCCCTATCAAAAGACAGCAAGTGGTGGTTATCTCCAATCGAGAATTATTTTGCGTCGAAAACAATCGTAATATTGAGTTTAGCAACCTTGCTGAAGCCAATGTTATCGATGAAGACTGGAGATCTCCTTTCATCGATTTCGTAGTTCATGACATACTCCCCGAAGATCCTAAAGAGGTTACGAGTATTCGCCGACGGTCTCTCCGATTCTACTACAATCAGACCACCAAGACTCACTATCAACGGTCTTATGACGGTCTTCTTTTGTGCTGTCTTGCTGGTGATGAAGCAAAGCAGGTATTGCATGAAGCTCACGACGGTGTCTGTGGAGCACATCAACCAGTTCCTAAGCTACAGGATCGCATTCGACGAATGGGTTACTACTGGCCCTCTATGGTATCAGATGCCATTGAATATGCAAGGAAATGTCGCGCCTGTCAAATCCATACAGATTTCATACATCAACCATCAGAATTTCTGTATCCGACTGCTGCTTCCTGGCCTTTTAAAGCTTGGGGCATGGATGTCATAGGTCCCATCAACCCTCCTTCTTCTAGAGGACATCGGTTCATATTAGCGATAACGGACTACTTTTCCAAGTGGGCTGAAGCTATATCTCTGGCTGAAGTCAAGACCAGTAGTGTCATCAACTTTGTCAAACACCATGTCATCTACAGATTTGGTGTACCTCGAAGGATCATTCACGACAATGGACCTCAATTTATCAGCCAAAAGTTCACCAGATTCTGCGATGATCACCGGATCGACAATGTTGCCTCAATAGCCTACAATCCTGCTGCTAATGGCTTGGCCGAAGCCTTCAACAAAACTATCATCAAACTCCTCAAGAAGTTTGTATATACTAACAAACGGAACTGGTGTGAAAAGCTTGGCGAATGTCTATGGGCCTACCGTACTACGGTCCGCAACCCTACAGGCTGTACACCCTTCTCTTTGGTGTATGGCTGTGAAGCAGTTCTACCTTTGGAACTTCAAATTCCGTCCTTAAGGATCGCCAATGCCAACGAACTCACTACAGAGAATAATGACCTCCTTCGACTTCAAGAATTAGAGGCGCTTGATGAGAAGCGGCTATTAGCTCAACAGCATATCGAGTTATATCAAGCCCGCATCTCAAAGACTTTCAACCGCAAAGTTAAAATCAGAGCCTTTCAGAAAGGAGAACTCGTTCTAACAGTCATACGTCCTATGACTATGACTCACATGAGCAAAGGCAAGTTTGACGTAAAGAGGGAAGGGCCCTATGTTATAAGCAAATTCTTCTCAAATGGAGCCTATCAACTCTCAGAGCTGGATGGTCGAGTTGCTATGATGCCCATCAATGGCAAATTCCTTAAGAAATACTATGTATAAATGTAAATGCTTGTAAATTATCAGACAAGTTCATAAATAAAATTCAATTTTATTTCATCATGAATAATAGTACATGATATTAAGGAAGATCATTATCATCCTTCTCAACATTGGGACGCGGACCACTTCCGTCCTTATCAAAGACATAATCAGCAAAAGAATCAAGAACATCCTTGCTGGATACTTGCAAGCAGCCATACTCATGGCCTCTTCCTCTTCAGTCGTTCTTGGTTCAAGCAGGAAATCCAGAATATCTCGCGGTGGCTTGGGTGCAGACGAACCTTCGCCTGCTTCTGCCTGCTTTGGCTGGACTAGTTCGGCTGGACGTTCCTCAACGCCCGCTTCAACCTTCGGGGCGAGTTCATCCTTCTTGGATGCATCTCCAGACGACATCTTTATGTTGAAAAGTGGAAGTGCTCATTCCTGCCAGATTTCTGTTCTATTTATAGGCAGAGATCTTCCAAATAACGAAGCGACACATTCATCCGACGGTTCATCCGTTCATTATTATCTGACGGTTCATCCGTTCATTATTATCCGACGGTTCACCCGTTCATTATTATATGACGGTTCATCCGTTCATTATTATCTGACGGTTCATCCGTTCCTTACCATCATTCGATGGTTCATCCGTTCATTCAATTCATCTGACGGTTCGCCCGTTCATTCAATTCATCTGACGGTTCGTCCGTTCATTCAATTCATCTGACGGTTCGCCCGTTCATTACATCCATCCGACGGTTCGCCCGTTCTTTCAATTCATCCGACGGTTCGCCCGTTCATTCAATCCATTTGACGGTTCGTTCGTTCATTCCACCCATTCGACGGTTCACCCGTTCATCCCGACGATTCACTTCGTTCACACTTTTTGACGATTCATTATCGTTCATCATCCACATCAGCAACTTGTCATCTTTGATTGAGTTGTCTACTGAAATAATAATATTCGATAAACTATATTCTGCCATGTCCATATTACCTCTGAGCAGATATAATGAATATAATTATTTTCTCAAAATCAAGAAATATATTATGTCCTGCATCTCTGAATATATTTTCTATCGCTATTATTTATATCTGAACATGATATGCAATAAATAATAGATCCACAACAAAATATCTTTTTATTGATCAAAATTTAAGACATTACAAACAACATACTGCAAAACAAGAAGATACAAGAAATTTTTCTATTAAACTGGTGGTGTCATCAAGCTGGTTATCTGTTGCTTCAGAGTCTGCAGTCGCTCTTCACGGGATTCCATCACTCGCTTCCTGGCTTCCTCCATCCCAAATTTTTCATTGAAGGTTGGCATGGTTACCATTCTGCGAGTGATTTCAGCATTATGAGCTGCAACATATTCATCTCTTTCATGGGTTAGAGCACCGAGTTGTTGAATTGCAGTTTGATGTTCGGTGACCTCATTTTCCAGCTCTTCCTGAAGACAAGCAATCTCTTCTTTCAATTCAGCAATTCTCCGCTCTTTTCTTTCAGCAACAGATGATACTGTCTCCACTTTGGAATTGTATTCAGCAGACTTGGCAGAGAAAGTATCCAAGAGCATTTGGAAATTGACTCTTTCGACTGCAGCCTCCTGAGACATCCTTTCAAATTCGGCTTGTATCAAAGGTTCTACCTCTCCTTTGTTCAGCTCTTTGTAGCTCTTTGTTGAGGTCTCCAGTTCATCCAATATGTGATCAAGAAAGGTGGCATGATCCTCGTCACCTTGCTCACGGATGGCATTAACTAAGAAAGAGGTTGGACCTCTAACCGGGTAAAAATTAGCATCTTCCTTTTCCATCACTCTATTTATCAAAGGCCCCAATGAATCAAAGAAGAACTTTGTAAATGAGCGGATGACGAACTGATTGGTGGCCAGAGCACCAGGAGTAGCAGCTACTCCTGTTGACGTTAAAGCGGCAATCGTTCAGTCTCTTGTATTGGGACAGAGGGCTCTTTGAATAAGGGAACTAAAGTGGAGCTGGTTGCCCCTCCCGGTTGTTCCTCTGTAAAATTAAATATTGTTATTTTGCCTGTCATTTGCTATTGTCAAAGAAGCTCAAAGATGAAAACAGTCTTACCATGGCTTGATCCGGCAACAGGCATGTCATCTATTGGAACAGATTCCAGCCTAGCAGAAGTAGCTTCAGACATGACTGCCTGGCTACTGCTTGCCTCAGAGCCACATGATAAGTGACGACTGCTGCTTGCAAGCACTATGTCCATGCACACGGGAGGAGCTGGAGAAAATCCGAGTTCTGTATGGATAAGAATAAAGATGTCAGCTATCAATCTATTAAAAGAAGATTGTTAATTTTATTCTATACTTGGGGATCAATAGTAGGAGTTTCCTCCAGGGCCACTTCTTCGTCTGCTATCTTTTCTGGAGATGCTTGCACCTCAACATCCTTCTCAGGATCCAAGGTGTCATCATCAACTTCTGGAGATGCTTGCACCTCAATATCCTTCTCAGGATCCAAGGTGTCATCATGAGCTTCTGGAGATGCTTGTACCTCAACATCTTTTTCAGGATCCAAGGTGTCATCAGCAGCTTCGAGAGATATCTGCACCTCAACATCCTTTTCAGGATCCAAGGTGCCATCAGCAGCTTTGGGAGACACATGCCCTTCATCATCCCCTTCGGGATCCTGTGTATCTTCATCAGCTTTTGATGATGAACTTTCCTCATTTTCATCTCCCTCTGGAGCCTCCCCACTGGCAGTTGCAGTAGTTTGATCAATATAATCCTACGAGCCGAAGTCACAGTCTTCTAAAGCTTCAATCATCATACGATCCTCCTCTGCGCGGAGGGTCCCAGGTGTAGGAGGAGGTTGAGTAGTCTCCATCACCGGTAAAGGAGATAGCAAAACTTCGTGTTCTGTCTTTGCAATATCTCCTCTAGGCTCTACGGCCTCATTTCTCTGGTCAACCTTTTTCCTCTGCTCGATCTCCTCCCTCTGTTCTGGACTAGGAGTTTTATGCCCAGACTCAGAAACAGGAGTAGAAGACGGCATGGTGAGTCCCGCTGCAGCGTTCACCACTATCGAAGATAAGACTTGCCTAGGAGAAGAGACTGTTCTTTTTCTTCTATGGACCAACTTCTTCTTTCTATGCAGAGGCCTCTCAGGGCTCTCTATATCTACTACTTCGACCAGTTTCTGAACAGAGGTCGGTGTATGATTCTTTCCGTTGGATTGTCTCAGCCAGCGGCCGAGATTGTGATCTTGTAGTAACTTTCTCTGAAGAATGTTCCAAGATTAATTTCTTCTTTGCCACTGGGGAAGAAGGTTCTTCTCTCCTTCTCTTCTTCTCTTTGACCGAAGATTTAACAACCTTCAGATAAATTTTTAACGGTTGGTTGACTTTCCTCAGGGAAGTTTGCTTCCCTGGAGGCTTCCAATGGATCATCCACTGGTTCATGTTCTTCGTCATTATTAGGAGCTAATATATCAGTCGCTCCTTTCTTCAGACGATTTGCTATTGCAAAACTATCAACGAGGTTATAGTTTTCAGCAAAAGAATTTGCAGATGTATAAAACAATGAATATGTATATAACATGCTAGGGCCATTATTATTCTTGTTTGGCATCGAGAACACTGTCCTTGTGTCTTGAGCGTTGAAGTAGGCCCATGCTCTGGCACCATCAATCAGGTATCCCTTTCCTTGTAGGCAAGTTATAGCATTGCCTACATGGAATTGGTCATAACCAAATTGACGAGTAAAGCAACTTGGCAAATATGGTTCAAGATAGCACTCTTCTTCAAATCTGTACACCAAATGTGATGGTATGATCGTCTTCAGCCACTCAAAAGCTGTTCGACCTATTGGTTGCCTCCCATGGTCAACCAGATTTGGTGCCGTAAATTCATAACCTGTTGGAGGAGGGAAGCAATAAAAATTCCATCCTTTGCCAAGGTTCAGGGTACGTCTGCAGTCCTTCAGGCTAGTGTATATCTATTTACCCTGAGAAAATCTACGCAGAAAGCTGCCACTAACTGCTCCCATGGCAGGGTTCATCAATGACGGATGATGCAAGAGCAACCATCCGAATAAGTAGGTATAAGGTAACTCCAGTCTAGGAAAGTTTCCCTTATCACCCTTACACTTGAGCATTGAGTCAACATACAAACGAAGACCTGTATTTATTCTACAAGTCAATGCTAAAAGTAAATCCATCCGATAGCCGAAGACTAACCGGATGGCAGCAAAAAGAACACCGCGGTGGAAGCGGTCTACGGCACTTGCTCCAGGCACGACAAATCGGCGTAGCTAGTATGTCAAAAATCCTGCCAGCCTAGCTTCTTTAGACATGGACCTGTAGCCCATTCTTATAAAGCTTTCAACAAAGTCTCCAGCCTTGAGTGGAGGATATTGATGTTCATCAGTAACTTTAATATCCATTCTTTTATTCTCTTCCATCAGACTGATCACTTCGCTGTTGCTGAGGGGTTGGAAGAAGGCCGGGATGCATGAGTCATGATCTTTGGTCTTTTTCTCAATAATATGGTTAAAAAAAGATAAGTCAACCATTTTGATAAATAGCATGTGCCGGACGAGCCGCTTTTGTAGTATAGGGAGCATATGTTATAATGGCACAGTAGTTCGTCAAAGACTACTACCATCTTTTTATTTTCCCGACGGAGTCTATCTAACTCGTCGTTGGTTGGGACATACACTTCGTAAGGGAAGTCTCCCATTGGTAAACAAGAGATGTACTTCATTTCATGGAGGGCTAAACCCATCTCCCCGTAGGGCGTCATAAATGTCCCTGTCCTATAATTGTACCTCTCTGTCAGAGCTAGAAAAAGATGAGGGTTTGGGTGGAATCCGTACACGGTAGCGTATACTGCATCATATAACTCAATTTCTTTAAGTTTGTCTTCAAACTGGATTAATATCCAGTTGGCTACACAGCTCCATCTTTTGATGTCTGGGTTTACCAGACCTGTTAGCCGGATGTTTTGGTCCGGATATCTGCCCTCGGCCTTTGCATATTCATTTGCAAAGATTGGAGTTCTCACCGGCAACAGCAATGAAGAATTCTCTGGAGGGATGCACCCTGGCTTCAACCCTCTGAGTAAAGTACTGTGTCGCTCAGAAGAGCTATAGAACATGTCTTTATTATTCGGACCTTTCTTGACACAGACCTTTCCTGTCCGTGCATGTTGAAGGGGAGTAATGTCCCATTCCATCCTCCTGGGATGGCTTGCATGAGCATATCGTGCCAGAGGGAGGCATCTAGCAATATCTGGTAACAAGATCAGTTTCTCTTTCCTTTGGAAAGTTCTCTGCTCAACATGGGGTCTTGGCTGAAAACTTTTGTCAATGGCTTCACCAAATAGGAACATAGGTTTCTTGTGGGTGATGGCGTCGGCAGACTGTAAGGGCTGCCCATTCATCAGACTTAACAAAGTCTCATTGTCCTGTGCTATCTAGATAGCTTGGCGAGTGGATGGAAGGGCATATTGTGGGAAGAGCACATGTGACAAATCCTCTTTAAATTTCGGCTCAGCTAAAGTTCCTGTGAAAATTTCATACTCAGGATCTTCTCTGGTATCAACTGCATCAAGTAAAAACAAAATTTAGTACAAGTTAAAGTTAAAGACTCTATCATCAGATTGCGCAAACATCAGATTACGCAAGTATCAGATTATGCTGACAAAGCTTGCACAAGCATCAGATTGCGCTGACAAAGCTGGTGCAAAGCAACAGTTTGTGCTGATAATCTTACGCAAATCAGCCGATTAAGCTGACTTTTGCCAGCGCAATTCAACCGATTGCGCGAGAAGATATTCTTCATAAAAATGAAGAATATTGAATTCGTGCAACCTATGCCCTAAAAAGGGTGGCGCAATATGATCACATCTCTAAAAAGAGATGGATTCAGTAAAGTCAAAAAATCCTAAAAATGGTTTTCGATCGGGTTATCTACCTCGCAAAGCAGGGTGCACAACTTCATGACGGGAAGGACGCGGCACAACTCGAGTCGAAGACTCGACGGGGGCCTTGCCCTTGTCGGCGGTGGAGGAACGCTTGGGGGCCATGGAGATCGACGGGAAGAAGGAGAAGAATCGAAAAGTTTTCTCTTTTTGTCACGACCCGCACCCTAGAGTAAGGGCACGAGAAGTGGGTACGTCCAGCCTACGCCGCAGTATCGGCGGTAGAACGCTGTCCTAGGTCACAACATCTAACAATATATAATACCAGGCAGTTTATACTCAATCACAACTAAGGAAGAAAAGTATGATATGATATAGAACTCAAAAGTGAAGTACAGATAATCAGAAGAGTCTAGTGTCTAAGATAACATCTCAGAAAACATTCCAAGTACAAGTCTCAACTACATAATATGAAAGAATATATACATCTCAAAGCAACAACTGAAAGTCAAAAACAATGCTGAAAAGAAAGATAAAGCCTAGCTGTCTAGCCTAGACTATGGGAGTAGTATCCTGAACTGCAGCTGGGTCCTCCAGAGGAGCCAGGTCGCAGGTGCCGTCTAAGCCTGCTCCGTAATAGGTGGTGTAAAGGGCCTCATCCTCATCCTCTGTAATATTTTCAACAGGTCCAGTCAGGACAGGAGCGAGCACAATACATCTCATGCAGTTCATATCAAGGCAGGAAATATAAAGCAGGCAATAGAGTAAGATACATGAAACGCTGTAAGAAGGTGTACATGAAACAGGAGAGATATTTGATAACTGGAAATATATACATGATAAGTAAGAACAGTAAGTGACTAGTAATTTAGAGTACGAGATGGCATGTAATTGGCTTAGGTTGAACATGATGTACATGAGTGAACATGTGGGACATCAGCCAATAAGACTGATGCGTACATGATAAAACATGAAAAGTAACAGAGTGAACATGATGGGTAAATCATATGACCATTTATACTCACCCCTACCCACAATCAATACACAAGGATCTATTCAAGTTACGTTACGTACATGATGTTTTGGTTATACAGGAAACACATGAGGAAACATGAGCGTACATGAAAGAACATGAAAGTACATGAACGTACAAGTAAGAACATGAGAGAACATGAGTGTACATGAATAACGCAGAAGCGAAGAATACATGATGTACATGAAACACATGTCATAAAGTATCCGATGCTCCCGCTAAGGGGGATAACATCCCAAGAAGAGATCCATATAGTACCAATCCGTGATGATAACGTGACAGCATCAAGTAACAGTAATCTAGAGCGAGAATATAAATCGTGACAAGTATGAAACGATCAGAGAATGTACTCGCCTGTATCTGAATGTCCAATATGAAAAGTACTGCCCGAGGAGTGGTGTCTGGCTCCTAATCAGAGCAACACAAGTCACAACAAGTCCAGAATAGTAAAATGAAGTCCTACTATGCATTCTACATGATTCTAGGTCAAACTAGGCCAAAGTCAACTCTTGGTCAACTCTGGAAGTCAAACTAGGTTAACTAGGTCAAACCTAAGTCAAGGGCTAGTCTAACAAGTCTATACAAGTTAGCCTAAGCAATCAGGGCTAGACATAAGCAAGGTAAATCAATGTGAACCATACCAAGACATCTATACACTCACTACATGCATGTCACATCACAACTTTATATACTTTATCATATACCTATTCATATAGAGGTGAGTTATATATATATACCTTTATATAGTTATACATACCCGTTATCACAACACTATAGTACATTTTATCATGCATCACTACATTGCTATATTACTTGCATACATACATTTATATATTCATATATCATGTACTTATATATAACTTACTATATATAATCTAACACATATACAAAAATATAGGAGGGAAAGGGAAAATGAGAGTGTGAGGGTGCTATGAATGTGTACAACATGTGACAGGAAAAAATAGAGGGAAGGGTGTGTGAGTGTGAGTGAGTGAGGCAGTGTGCAGGAACTAATGAAGTGTGTGTGTGTCATAAATCAAGAGTGTGTGTCATAAATCAAGAGTGTGTGTGTATGTGAGGGAATATGTGAACAAGTGAGCTGTGTACAGGAATATGTGACAGTGTGCAATGTGTGTGTGAGGGTTGATAGAAATATGAAATCAAGTGTGTATGTGTCTATATGGCCTCACATGTGGGTGTGAACTAAGCAAGACATGTGTACCAGTGGCAATGTGTATGTGTGAAAACTGAAACAATGTGCTAAGGCATGGGAGTACATGACAGTGTATATATACTTGAATAAAATAGGGAAAACAGTCTAGGAAAACAGGAATCAGTTCATTTCAGTTAATGGTTAAATTGTTAGTTAACAAACATATGATTTGAACTCAAAACCATACTACCAATCTCAGATTTCATTACATGAACAATCACAGTTGTGTTCATCAAAGGAACTCAGGTTTTAGCATTCCTATTTCTAAGTTTTTCCCTTCAAAACTCAGTTGATAGTCCATAAAACATAGCATAACAAATCAAACTCAGTTTTGATGATTTCAAATCAAAACCATTTTACCTATTACACCCAAAATCTCAGTTTGAAGATGAAAGGAAAACTATTCATATATGCTCAGGTTTTCAATCCTTAAAACAGTTTTTACAATTCAAACAAACTCAGGTATTTTGTTAATATCTAAGTTATCAGTTAAGTCTCAGTTTTCATTTGAAAACTGGAACCAACCCATCCCACATTCAGTTTTCAAGATACAAGGAACCCAATTCTATCATTAACAATTTATTCCCAGATTTAGAAATGGGAAAACTCAGATTTTCTTAACACAGTTCTCAGGTTAAGCATTCAACCTAGTTTTTAAACATAGGAATCTCAGGTTAATCCTATTATCACATTCTCAGTTATTTCCTAAACACATTCACAGTTAACATTTTAATTAATTCTCAGGTATTCATCTATCAGTGAAATTTTAGTAAGGAAAGGAAAACATTTATTGGTATCAATCTACATTATTTAACAATCAAAATAACTCTGAAACAAAACAGGTCTGAACACCAAAGTATCAGTGTTCACAAAACTCAACACCTCAACCCAATTTGAAATGCAAAACCACAACCAAACCCAAATCAACTTCTACAGAGTGTTCCCTACATTAGCCATGTCATAAGGGAGTTTTCTTGTGTCCAAACAGTGGACACAAAGTGTCCAATCTACAATAAATAGGAAGTATCAGAAACTGTAAAAAAATCAGGCCTCGTGCGGCCATGCCGAGTCAAAATAGACTCGACACAGTGCACGAGACATCATGTGCACGTGTACAGTGCTAGAGGGGTCATAGGGGTACACAACCAACACCCTGAATCGTGTCCTCCTGGTGACAGGATACGACATGAAGTGCGTGTCAGTGCCCAAATTCAACAGCCGCGTGCACAGTGCATTCCCCGTACGCGCGCTCGTGCGTGTCCGATACGACACTAAAGGTTGTGAAACTCGAGGGGGGGTCTGTCAGGGATGGCCCCCCCCTCTGTGTCAAATAACTCGTGTCCAAGGGTCAAGAACAGGGAGATAATTGAGTCGGGTAGCAGGACACAGTGCACTGCTGTGCACAGCGTGTTCGTGTCCAGTTTGGACACGAATACGACACAAACTTATGCTCAGTGATAGTGATTTGTGATCAGCACTAATAGGGCTAGAAATGTGTTCAAATAGTTTTCGAAATTATTAACATTTTGTTCACTGTGGCAAATCATCAAACACTTGAATAAAGACCTAGATACGTGTCCGATACGGACACCAAACCCTATCTAATTCCTACAAAACTTAGTCTATAGATCCTTGGTACCTATATGCATGCATTCATGATGAGAAATCACAATATCAATAGGTTTTGAGGCATTTTACCTATTGAGTGAAAACTCAATGAAAACTAAGGAAGTGGGGGTGTCCTCTTCACTTGGGGGTGCCAAATGCTTGTGCAACCTTGCTAGCTAGCTCCCTATAGCATCCTCAACAGTAGGGGATTCCAATGTAAGAAATTTGGCTCAATTTGGAGTTGATTTGGATATTTGGGGAGAAGTTTAGGGAAGAACACAAAAGAGGCAAATAGAATGAACTAAAAATGATGCAAATAATTAATGGGATGCATTTATAGGGGGTGGGGATGAGTGTTGGCTACGATTAAGTTAGGGTTAGGGTTGAGGATGAGGGGCTAAGGTTTCTCCAACAATTTCTAGCTAATCTAAGGGCTCACAATTAAAGTAGCATCCTTTAACCCTTAGTCCAAAATATCTTTTAACAAATATCTAGATATTTCACTAATGTCATTACTTTAATAAAACCCTCTAACTCAGTCTCTAGGGTCATGATTAACAATGTAGATTAGGCTAACTTCTAGGTCAAGACTCAACAATTCAAGTAACACATATTTAATTAATATAATTCACAAAATCATAAAAGTGTTAAAATGACTAAAATACCCCTAGGCTTAAAAGTAGAAATTTGAAATCCTAAACACATGATTAGGTCTCATTGGTCATGATTAGTCTTCTAGGTCATGTATGACTAATGTTACACAAGCAAAACACCAATTCACATTTCGCTCAATTAAATAGTTTTAAATTAACTAAAAATCACCAAAAATCATATCATGACTAAAATCAATATTTTAATGATTTAAAATGCAAAATTTCAAATTTACCCTTATTTTGGGAAAAGTGGGTGTTACACTTTTGAAAATTTGAAAGCAAGTAAAGAATGACAGTGAGAGAATGGAGAACTATTTATAGTTTTTTAAAGTGTAACGGCCGCCTCAGATTACGCCAAAAAAGCAGGGCTGATTCATCCGATTGTGCAGACAGCTCAACATATGTGCAACTTGATTTTAAAATTCAAAATTCAAAGTATTTCAAAACTTTGAATAAATTCAACTTTCGAAAACTTTGAAGGGGGTCTTGTAGGTCCTAAAAAATTAAGTTGCACCCATCAACAAAGTCATGAAAATCAAAAAATGTATCTCTCAAATGAACTGCACAGAAGTCAGATTGTGCATCATTCAGATTGCACAGGACTAGACTGCGCACACTCTCAACTGCGCAAGCTGACATGGAAAATGTCATCATTATCTGACGGAATCAGATCTTCTGACAAATGACAGCATGAAGAACGAGGAGACTATTCGTTTATTATGCAGCACGGCGCTCGAGGACAGCTGTACATGTAGCACAATCGGCCAGGATCTCTGTTGCGCAGTCTTGCCTCGCGCAATCTGAAGTTCGCACAATTCATGTGGCGCACTTCATTATGATAACTGACAATTGTACACGTGGCCTTCATGACATCAATAGCTCACTACGTGGTAACCGTCTGCACACGATCATTCACAATTCAATCAAAAGATGCCATGTATCCAAGACAGTTGGCCCACGATCCAACAACTGTCTGCGCTGTCTAATGCTACACACTCCAGTCCATGCGCAATTCAGCTTGCGCCATTCAGAATAACAAAAAGTTAGTTATTTTCAGAACTCTATAAATAGAGTTTCAAGTCTTCATTCAAGGGGATCAGATATAAAGTTCAGAAATATCAGAGAGTTCAGGAGTTCTTGTCCAAGTGCTGCTGCATTCTTCCGAGGCTTTTGCCTTCAATTTCAGAGTTGTCTTCAACTTCAGAGGCTATCGTCTTCAAAGTTCACATCGTCCAAGGGATAAAGTAATCGTCATCTAGATTGGATTTCTATAGTTGTACTTTCCCAGAATTCTTGTAATCTCTTTACAATGTTTGTTGAAATAAAGTTCCAACTTTTGTTTTTGCAAACATAGTCGACCCAGTCGAACTTATGTTGAGTTAGTACGATGAATCGGTTGCACGATTTGGAAGTGCGAGTTAGGAATATGAGAATGGATATGTGAATTTGAAATTGTGTCACGACGATGTTAAGTAGTTACAACAGAATGGATTTTGATAAGTGCGAGACTTGATTCGTATTCGAGTTCGGATAATGGCAATGATTGCAACGAATTGGAGCTTATGAGAAAGGAAGATGTTCAAGTTATTCATATCGACGATGGTATTGAGGCGTATCAAAGACGATATGCAATAACTCGGGGATACTCTGATCAAATGAACAAAAATTTTGTTGAGCATTGTTGTTGGACGAATAAGATGCAAGTTAAGTTGAAGGTAGTTTAGATGATGACGGTAGGAATGCTTCGAGATTTAAGAGCGGATGGATATTACTTGGATGAAAATTGAAGTGTCTGGATTTTTTCTGGATCACCACTATGCTGACATTTTTGTCTTGAGCGAGCGCAACACCAGCCTCGCACATGCGTCACGTCAAATTAGGACGATCATTCCGCGTGAGCACTAGTATGGTGATTCATCCAATGGGGATGATCGAACTTGCGAGGCATGGCAAATTTGATATGGACTTGTGGTTTGATACGAAAGGTGAATTTGAGGATTGTGCGATGAGCCTAGAAGTGTGTCAGATATTGGCCGTGAGTGGATAGATTTGTACTGAGGTGAACAAATATTGTTCGGTTGCGATATTGTTGACGGTAGTACATGAGTGAATCGAATAGTAACGTCGGGAATTGATTTAGCTCCGCAGTAGGATGTAGCATGGTTCGTTGTAACTGTCCCTCATTGATGATCTTCAATTATCGAGCGTATTTTTGGGGCAGATTACCGTAGAAGACTTGACTGCCAAATCAAGTGAATGTTGAAGTCCCATAGGATGACCCTAAAGAAGTCGCGTAAGTAATTTATCACGGATAAGGAATGATGTAGTGCATGTTGAGGATAAGTCTAAGGGAGTGATTATCATGTTTCAAAAGTTAGCGAGTGGCCTTCGAATAGATTGTTATGGTAAGAAAACTTATGATCAATCGAATGAGTGCTTAGTAGACTTGGTTGGTCGATGATCAGATAGATGTCGAGGAAAGGTGCTTAGCATAGCGACGCGATAAGGCAATTGTAAGAATTTTGCAATGCGCGAGAGCGACGGATAGTAGGACGACCCTAAGAGTTGTATCGTAGATCGGTTTGAGTAACGGTTAGGATATGTGTGTTGAGCGCATGATTTATGTTATGGAATGAACTAGTCGGGATTGATTCAAAATTGAGTAAAGGATTCGTACTCGGACGAGAATCGTGGATGAGCGTATCGTAAGAGACCTTGGGTCGGAAAGATTGTTGCCTTTAAGCATCGTAGACTCAAGTTGACCTCTTGTGTCGGGAGAAATTAAGCACGATGTCTGGATAAGTTACATAGCGGGGGTAGCCCCAGACGCAATGCGTGGATAAAGCGAGAGAATATGAATCACATATGGATAGTTGCGAGCGAGACTTAGTGCGAATGATAGGCAAAGAAAGCTTGGACATGTTGACTTAGTCCACGTCGTTACGGCAAAATGTTATGGATGATTAGGTGAAAGACTTGAGTTATGTGAGAGATAGGAAACGGTTGGGCGAATAGGCGTTGCAGAGAATTGTTGTGATCACATGCGCAATGACTTGATGCAACGCAAGCATTAGATGGCCGGTGAGAAACTTATGGGATCGAAGTAAAGTTTTGAGTTAAGTTATATGCAGAGATGTAAAAGATGATCGCGTGTTATAGAATACACATACGAGGAGTATTTTAGGAATAGGTGCTAAGATATGACTAAGTTGAGTACGGACTGATTGGTGCTTGATAATTTAGTTGAGCTTGATAGTTGTCCCGATATCCTACAACTGAGCTTGGCTGAAATGCATATATTGGTGGGACGCCTAAAATATGTGTATGATCCAAATTAAGTTGTATGATTCCAACGATAGTAGCATGAGATCGTGAAACGATCTAGCGAGGCACTTGGATTAAGTGTTGGTTTCGATCGAGGATGAACCTGATTCTGAGTGGCATATTATGTAATGCCCCGCTCCGTACGGTGCATTACGATGAGTCGTTGACTCAAAGAGTTGCGTTGACCCGATGAGGTATCGATGCGAATCGATGCAAGCATTACGTTGGCCAAAGGTAAGCTTTGAGTCGGTTGGAATCTATGAATCGAATCGATGTAAAAGATAAGTCCTATTTGAGCAAGTGTTGTTTTAGTTGATCTGGTGTGCAGGCTATGCTTCTACGTTGGACGATAAGAGGTCAGCATTTTGCCTTATGCAGTGAAGTGTTCGCGAAACCAAATCATGGCTTTGCAACAGATTGTGGCATAGGGCACGATAGGCCAAAATCAACCGAGTAGTTCAAAGGAATGGCCAAGTCCGAGAGTTAGCTATGCGATCGAGTTATGGAAGCGAGACGCTTCGATCGGCGAGACTGACAAGGCGTATCGGCTTAAGGTGTGACGAGTTCTTGACTCTCTATCCATATTCCTTCACGTCTAATAAAATATGTTATGGTATGCGTAAGATGTTATCGAGTTAGCGAGCGTGGCTCGGCGATGAAATATCCAAGTATGTGTCGAATACTAAGACAGAACATTGAACAATCAAACAATTGAAGCGACGTGCATCAAGTGTACGAGTCGCGATAGGGCGGTTATGGTAGAACATTGAAAGACATTATCGAGATGTGCATCACGTGCATGCCTCCGAGAACAATAAACTCTAGGCATAGAACATTGATTAAGGCGCTGAGCGTGCCCTCGTGCACGGAAGCTAAGAAATGATTGAGTAACTGCGGAGTTAGGCTATATGAATAACTTACGAATGGAACGCGTTGAACCTAAGTACGAGATGTCTAAGCCGTTGGGCGTCGTGCATCAATATGGATGTGTTGGGGCATAACGCCGATGGAGCTCCCCATATGGATGGTGGATTATGTTTATGAGATGCGAATAAGCTTATGCAACGGGATTATGTTTATGGAACACGAGTTGGATTGGAATGTATGTCTTGTATGCTATGGCGCGTATTGCATGGTCAATGGACTCGGATGGCCCGTGCACGGGTGCGGCTTCCTTCGGACGGTTATGCCGGGGCACCGGGACTGTTCGGCCTAGGAGGGAATTATGTGTGGTATTTTTGGTGCACATCATTCGGACGGATTGCGACCGTCCAGTGCTGTGATAAGCTATGATATCCGTAAGTTTGGGATCCTTCGGATACTGGGCTAGCAACCAGTATCGAAGTGATTGTAGGCTTACACATAAGAGATGCCAAGTCCATTACGGTGCGAAACACCGTGACCTTCATATAGATAGGGCCGGTGGGCTGAGATAAGAGTTGGGTGCAGGCACAGGGCCTGCGACCTTTATGCATTGTCTAAGTTTATGGTTGGTTGGTTTGACGAATCGTATGATTGGTTATATAAGTTCTAACCATTACAGGCTAGGCGAAAAGGGACGGAGACGAGCATGAAACACTATGTTATGTTCATATTATGGCTAATTGTATCTGCTGCAGGAACACGGTATGGGACACATTTATGATAAGTTGCTATATATGAAGATTTCCATGAAACTGATCCTAAGGCTAAGTAGAAAGATCACCAAATAATGATGCATGTTTCACTAAAGATATTTAGTGCTTGATTTGGGTGCGAGCGGGTCTTGATCAGTGCGAAGCGAGGACGAAAGCACTAATCCCCCACTAGTTTATGTGCAGGCTCAGGTTATGATCGACTCGGAGCGGAGCTTGGCTTGGACGTGCCGAGGCATGGAGTACTTGGCGTTCAAGAGGAGCTACCGCATAGGCGTTCGGACTTGCGACATGGAGATGTTCGGCCGAAGACTACTTGGTGGCTATAAAGAGACATAATGTATGGAACAATGTAATCCTTTGTGAGCTAAGGAGATCATGAGTGTTGTAGCCAATTGGCATATATGTTGGGCTATTCAGATCCTTTGTATCTTCATTTCGTTATCAATAAAAAGAGATTCTTATGTTATACTTTGTTTTCCTTCCGTTGTTTATGTTATCAAATTGAGATAGTTCTATGTGAACGGTTATCTTGCCTTGCACGAGCGTAACTCTAGGCTCATGCGGCATCACGCCCCAGCGAGGACGATGATTCGGGTGAAATCTAGCGAGGACGAGCAATTTTTTGGGTCGGGGTTTGACATGGCCCGTACATGGTACCAGACCGACCCAAGGGTCGATACTGTAGGACAGACTTAGACAGCATTCAAGAAGCTGTTCAAGGAGAAGTCTTCCCGGATACAACGCTGGGAGCCCTCGAGACTCAGTTCGAGGCCCTAGTCCAGGAGAGCCAGTCTGTGGAGGAGTACTCAGGAGAGTTCTGTCGCATGAGCAGATTTGTAGAGGGCTTGTCGAAGGCGACGAAGGCTCGGAGGTTCCGAAAGGGCTTGGTAAAGGAGGTCAAGTCCTACACCAAGAATGCCGCAGTGCTACCTTTAAGGAGATCCTAGTGGACGCTTTAGCTGCAGAGGATGATCTTGAGCTTAGGCTCAAGAGGGGGGCGAGACTTCCAGGGAGACAGTAGTAGCGGAGGACCGGCCAAAAGGCTGCAATTTCAGCAGCACCACCACCAGCAGTAGAGGTTCCAGCCGCAGCAGATTCAGCAGCCGAGGCATCAGCCAGTGCAGCATCAGCAACAGAGGGTACAGCAGCAGGTACTGAGGCAGCAGGCCACCACCTGTACTTATTGCAAGAAGCCAGGGCACAGGTGGAACGAGTGTAGGAAGAGACTGGGCAAGTGCCTGGTATGTGGTTCAGCAGACCACCAGATGAGGGAGTGTCTCGTAGCACGAGCAGCTCAGGAAGGAGAAGCCAGAGCTCCAGCAGGCCAGCAGAGGGGACCAGCCCTGCCGACACAGCAGCAGAGGTTCGTCCAGCACCAGCAGCAGGCCAGGGGAGGCCAGCAGAGGCGAGCTTTTGCCATGGCGGCCGAGGATGCAGAGGTGATAGGAGAGCTGATCGCAGGTTCGGTTCTTCTCGACTCCAGTCCAGCTTTTGCATTATTCGATTCCGGTGCTTCGCATAGTTTCGTATCAGTATCATTTGCGATTAGACACGGTATCATAGCTGAATCGTTGCCTAGGACTTAAAAGAACACGACCGGGTGGCATTATCCTCGTGAGTGATGTTTGTAAGGGTCGGAGTGTTGTTTTGGGAGGCCTTGAGTTGGAGGTGAGTCTGCTCGTAATGCCATTGTCGAACTACGATATAGTACTCGGTATGGATTGGTTGAGCAAGGCACCACGCCAACATTGATTGCAGAGGGGGTGGAGTTCTCTTCAGAGCGCCGAGGGAAGCCAGAGTTCGAGTACTCCAGACGTCAGGCGGAGCAGAGTAGCGGAGTTTTCTGCGGAGTCTCGGTTGAGGAGCAGACGATTCCACACCCCTTGATAGCAGAGTGTATGTCACCCCTAGTTTCTAGAAATAGGGGTATTTTTGTCATTTTCCACTTTTAAAATTATTTTGGAATTATTTATTTATTTATTGCATTATTTTGGGGATATTTGAATCGGGTTCGAATTTCAACTCATTCCGACTTATTTGACTTGTTTCGGGGACCCGGGGTAGTTTTGACCTTAGCGGGCCCACACACTAGTTAGCCATGGCCCACATGTTAGATATTTTGGTTAGAGACTAGACTAATTATTTTGATTAATTTTAGTTAGAGATTAGTGATTTCGGTTTGACTAAACTACCCCCTGGCTTAACCCTTTCCTATTTTTTAGCTATTTTAACCATTGGAGGGCAAACTTGTAATTTACCAAATAGGACAAAAGGGGGAAAAAGCCATGTGTGGCCGGCCACATAGAGCGGAGTGGGGAGGAGAGAGAAAAGTCACTTTTTCCATTCTCATCCACTCTTTTCTTCTTCTTCTCCAAAGGGCTCCTTCTCCTTTTGAAGCTTCCATTGATTTCCTTCTCCAAAGCAAGGTGATTCCTTCTCCAAACTCATTCTTTTCTCATGTAGATTGTGTAGGAACCCATTAGGAATGATTCCCATGGTGGTGTCCCCATTAGAGACCATTTTTGTGTCCTTTGGACATTTCTAGGGGTGTCCACATATAGGATTGTGTCCCAATAGGAAAGGCCCCCATTTGGACTCATGGATATTGTTTTAATATTAATTTTGTGTTGTTCTTCATATTATTCCAGATTTTACATGTTTTTAGAATGAGTTTATTCATGTGTCTTAATGTATCATATTCATTCTTTTATTAGTTTATATATATGTGGTTATATATATAATATATATAAAAAATATATATATATATATATATAGATTATATATATATATGCTATTGGGGGAATATTTGTGATGTGTTTGTGTGTGGTTTTGGTCCCTAATGGACAGCCATGGTCGGCCAAGGAGAGGGGAGAATGTTGGTGTTGGTGTTGGTGTTGGTGTGGTGTTGGTGTTAGTAGTAGTGGTGTGTGTGTTTGTTTGTGAGAGTTTGAGATGAGTGTTGTGAGGAGAGTTAGAGATGAGTTTGTGGAGTGATAAGGGGGGATTTACTGCTGATTTCAGCAGCTAGGAGTGGGCATGACAGCCCCAAAACAGCCCCCATTCCACCTCAAATCAGCCCCCTACTTTGGCCATCCAAAAACAGTCCAACATGCCCTTAGACCCATCCAAAATCAATCCAATTTTTCACCCTTCATAGCCCCCTTTCACCTATAATTTCTGTCCACTTTTCATGCCCAAATGACAGCCCAAAAACCCACCAAAAATTAGTCCCCTTTCATCCCAAAATCTGTCCATTTTTACCTTTGTGAGTGTGTGTGTGTGTTGTGAGATGTGTGTGAGTGTTTTGTGAGGTGTTTGGAGTGTAGTTTAGTACCCATAGGTAGTCTATTGTCTAAACTAGTAGAAAACCTATTAGGAGACCTATAAAGAGGCCTATTAGAGTGTGGTATCATGTGAGGGTGAGTGGTGTTGGTGAGGGGGTAATGAAAAGGGTAAATTCATGATATAGGCAAGGTAATGGGTAAAGGGTTAGCATGTGTCGTAAGATGGTCTAGATGCTTAGGATACCCCAATTTCTTGGTAGGTAAACCTTAGATAGGTTGATATCTAGCTACCCTAAGGAGCCTAGGCTAATGTCATGGGTATTTGCGGGGTTTCCTTGGGTTTTGGCAAGGTATCGAGATTTACCTTGGAAGGGTAAATGCTAGTTTTGCCTAGAAATAGGATATTAGTGTTAGAAGCCTAAGATGGTGTTAGAACTTGATCCCGTGGTTGGTAATGATCAAATATGGTACTCTAAGACTAGTTTTGACGTCGGTTGACCGTTTTGACCAAAAGTCAACAAAAGTCAACCGAAGGTCAAACTTAGCCTTTAAGCGACCCGATTTGACCGAAACCAACCCAGAGTTGACCAGTTGACTGAAAGTCAATAGTTGGTCAACATTAGACTAGTTTGACCTAGAGTTGACCTAGAGTTGACCATAGTTGACCAGAGTTGACTTTTTGACCAAAAGTCAACTGTAAGTCAACCGTTGATCCCGATTGACCTAGTTTGACTTGGAATGACTCCTAGTGACCTAGTATGACCTAGTATGAACCAGTATGGCCTAGTATGACTCAGTTTGACCTAGATTGACCTAGTTTGACTTAGACTTGCATTCATGGCTTGTATTAGCTTCCTTTTCAGTATTTAGCCCTGTTTGACTCATAGTCTTATTTTAGGTCTGTGATCACTCTGAGTATCTGTTCACCTATCAGCTCAGGACCACAGGCGAGTACATTCACTGATAGTTTTTATTGTCTTGATATCTGCTATATCCGATTCAGTTGTAGTGTTATACTAGATTTCCAATCACGACAGTACACGGACTAATATATGTTGGATCATGACATGGGATATTGTTCCTAGAGTTTCATGGTATATTGATACATGTCTGTCTTGTTTTAGTGTATTGGTATAGACACCGATTTCAAAAGGGGACTTGCTACCCTCTTATGGAATCCCGTGTCATAACGTGTCATGTCCAGATACATTGTACTATTCGGGAATGGGGGAGTTATTAGTGGTTGTGTGATCAATTCCCACATGATTCTATGGTACATATGGCTCATAGCTATACCCTCACCTCACGACGGGGTAAAGCCTTATCCTATACGGTTCGTAGCTTTCCATGGTGACCGACCTTATCGTTTCTATTGTATTCATGGTTCATAGCCGGTCAGATGGAAAGCCTTTTCCAAGCCGATCACATGACGCACTAATAATTTCCTGGCACCTTTTATATTTATTATCTTAGGGTGACTAAGTTCTGTTCGGGAGAAGGGTTACAACCCCGGTCCTTGTTTGGTTTAAGGGTTGTAACTCGGCTTCCGAATAGTTTCCAAGTCATCCTATATACATATACATTATCGTCCTTTACAGTACTACATCATGAATATATTTCTAGTTGATTTTGTCTTATATTTTATTATACTGTCTCTATAGCTTTTGTCAATTCACATGGAACTGCTATTGGTGTTTGTACTTGCTTATTTTCCTGACAGGATACGTTGACAAAATTTTACAGATGATTTAGAGGCTGATTGCCCGACTTACTATGGGATAGAGCCTGATGGACTTGACCTAGATAGGGGCTTAGTGGTAGAGCCTCTTGATTTCGCTCACCCGGAGTAGCCTAGTATTAGTTAGGTTTGCCTGCCTGCGAGCCACCTAGTTCATTTCTGTTGTAGTATCTTTATATTATTATTTTGAGACTTTGGATTTGTGTTAGCTGTGACTTGTGGATATTTCTGGACTCGTTTCTTGCTTATTCTATCACATCTCTTTTCTATGCTTTTCTACCTTAGTTTTGATTTATGTGATTGAGACAGTATTGCTTTGTTCCTCCATTCGGAGTGTTATACTGTACAGGTACATTTATCTGTTTAGTCGTAGTATTTACAGACCCTATATACAGCATTCTACCGCCGATTCTGCGGCGTAGGCTGGACGTAACCACGTGCTCGTGCCCTCTTCAGGGTACGGGTCATGACACGTTTTGTGGTGGCCCATGCAGGTCAGTGTCGCAACTAGTGCGAACTCGTAATGGTGCTCGACTTAGAGTGCTAATTACGAGCCTGCGATTAGGATATAGGATTAGGGCATGATAGGAGTTACTCAAACACATGCTAGGAAATCTGATCTCTTGATTACCATGACAAATTCTTTTGCATTGAATTTAATTGTCCGTCTTTGATATTCCTATCATGTGCTATATTGATCTCTTGGGTTCAATTCATCTTCAGGATGACAGTCACTCGTTCTCAGGCAGCGGGTCCTAGTGCAGTTCCAGAGAGGTCAGATCAGGGAGGTCCTCCACCTCCGGCTACGGGACTGACAGTCGAGAGTGCAGTAGCATCAGTTCCTGCCCTTCAGGCAGGAGTAGCAGCGGCAGTTCCCGGAGGTCTTCCACCTCCAGCTGGGGGAGCTGCAGTTCAGGGAGCAGCCACATCAGTTCCTGCCCTACCGGCGGGAGCACCGGCAGCTACGGTTTCAGGAGGTTTCTACCTCCAGCAGCAAGACCGTCCATGGTCATTCCAGACATTCTTCCACTGCCGCCTCAGCTACCGGCAGACACTCAGGGTATGATGGCCCTTCTAAAGCAGATGTTGCAGACGAGAGCACAGACAGAGGCACAACACCGTCAGGCAGATGTGCTACGACATATGATGGAGAAATCGTACCAGTTAGCTATGGCAGCAGTGGAGAGAGGTGCACGGCGACAGTTCAGGGAGCACCGGCACAGCAGCATGGCCAGGGGAGGCCCGGTACACATCTCGACTTCAGAAAGATGAACCCGCGAGATTTCAAGGGTATCGAGGGTATCCTATACGCGGACGACTGGCTAGAGGATGTCCAGCGGAGTCTGGAGTTGGCAGAGGTTCCGAGAGCTCTGTGGGTGACTTCTGCAGCGAGCCAGTTCTTCGACATAGCGCTGACGTGGTACCGTACGGATCCACGTGCGTCAGTGAGGGGATTGTCTTGAGAGGACTTCAGGAAACTCTTTAAAGAGAAGTTCTACCCGGACGTAGCCGTGTCAGCTTTAGAGGGGCAGTTTGCCAGTCTGGAGCAGGAGGCTCGTCGGTCGACGAGTATGCAGCGAAGTTTTTCCGCCTGAGCAGGTTTGTACCAAGTATGGTTCAGGATGAGGGTGCAAGGCTCCAAAGTTCAGGAGGGGTCTCATTCACGCAGTGCGCACTCGCACATCCGGGCGACGAGACGCTACCTTTGAGCAGATTCTGATGGAGGCTCAGTGTGTGTGTGTTTGTGTGAGAGAGTGTGTGTGTGTGTGTCTATATATAAATGGTATGTGTGTTGTGTGTATTTACATATAGATGGTGTGTGTTTTATATATAATATATATATTATATATATATATATATATATATAGAGAGAGAGAGAGAGAGATGAGAGAGAGAGAGAGAGAGAGATAGGAAGGAGGGAGTAGAAGAAGTAGATGAAGAGAATAAGAAACCATAGCAGCAGCAGCAGCAGTGCTTAGCAGCAGAAGCAGCAGTGCAAGCAGTGGCAGCAGCAGTAGCAGCTGTTTGCAGCAGCAGCAGTAGCTCATACCCCCCTTGAAGCCCACTAACCCCTATAAACCCCCCATAGATATATATGTATATATAGATATGTATATATATATATTATATATATATATATATATATATATAGATTAGATAGTTGAATAAGAAGAATATTAAGAAGAAGTTAAGAAGAAGTTAAGAAGAAGATAAGAGGAAGAGAATTAGAAGGAAAGAATGAGAGGAAGTTTAGAAGAGTATGAGAGAAAGGAGAAAAGGGAATTAGAAGAAGAAGTTAGAAGAAGAATTAGAGGAAGAATAGGAAGAAGAAGTTAGAAGAAGAAGTTAGAAGAAAAGTTAAGAAGAGGAATGAGAAGAGAAATTTAGAGGAGATCGAGTTAGAGGGTGAAATTGAGCACCGAGTGTCGGAATGAGATAAAACTTGGAGGAGACCTAGAATACGTGAATTAGACTTTATGGATAGGCTCCTGAGTTGAAATTGGGGTTTTAGGACGTCGGTATCGCGCCGTACCATTACGTATCTTGAGATATTCAAGATATCGACAATAGGCCGTAAGATGGACTAGACGTCCACTCTACCTAGGTATCTTGGTAGGTAACGAATGTATAGCTAGTATCCTACTACCCTAGGGAGCACGGGTCGAAATACTAAGCGTAGGTAGGCTAACTTGGTATTTATCTAGACTAGAAATTTACCTTTTAAAATTGGTAAATTTAGGATATTGGCCTACGGCCAAGATACGGGTTTAGAAGTCCAAGATAGACTTGGATATGGGTTATAAGGGTTGGTAATGATTAGAAATAGTCGTCTCGACCTAGTCTTGACCTTGGTTGACCACGGTTGACATTTTAGACGAAAAGTCAACTATGGGTCAACACTTTACCCAATTTAGTCCCAAATTCTATTAAATTTGGACAGTTGACTAAAAGTCAACTATTAGTCACCATTGACCTAGGGTTGACCTAAAGTTGACCAGAGTTGACCCGTTGACCAAAAGTCAACTGTAAATCAACTTTTGACCTAGTTTGATACGGGTTGACTTCCAATACTCTTCCATGACCAAGGTTGAACCAACTAGACTTGTCTTGACCTAGAATGACTTAATAGGGTTTAATTTGAATTGACTTTATTTCCTAAAACATAGTATTGATACGTTTTGTTCTCTATAGGTCCTCGAGACGGTGCATTGGATCCCGTTGACATATCATATCATATTACAGGCGAGTACATTCTCTGATACTTTTCCAATTTACGATGATTGTTATAATTCATGTAATTAGTATAGATATGCTTGTTCTCGACACATTGGTCACACGGATTGGTATTCATGGATCCTGATATGAGATGTTATTCCTCGTTATCTTGGTATATCTTGTGCAAGCCCCCTTGTAGTTCTTGTGCAGTATATGGACACCGATTCTCGAGGAGACTTGCTCCCTTCTCGTAGAATCCCGTTTTGTAACGTGTCTTACTTGGATCCACTCTACCATTCGGGAACGGAGAGCACTAGTGTAGATGTGTGGTCATTATTCGCCTTGTTTATTCTTGTAGACCTTGAATGATACCAATCCTACACTCCAAGTAGGATTGGCTGATCAGTAGACCTTGTGTAGACCCAAGCCGGCCACATGTTAAAACTAGTACTCACACACCTAGATAGATGATTCTTGATTCTTGTACATGCCATGATCAGTTTACTTGCCTTGTTCTAGCTCTAGATTTACAGCATACCTTGCCATGATACTCACATGTAGATTCCATGATTTTTTTGTATATACTCTCTATTTACGGTCTTATAGCTTTTGACATATCTTGTGAACTGTTGTTAGTCGATTGTACTTGTTTCATCCTGACTGGATATGTTGACAAAATATTACAGATGCTGATGAGGGAGATTACAGTATCTACTACGGTCCGGATGACGTAGTGGGCTTAGACTTGGAGACTTTGGTCCAGCAGGGCTTAGCTCCGCCTGACGAGACTTTACCTATTGCTTAGTTAGAGTATTTGTACTGGACCTTGTTCCCAGTTACTTTTGAGACTGTTATATTTTGGATTGTATTAGAGACTTGGACTTGGACTTGTATATTCTTTGTGTTGAACTTGACAGGTTATATTTTATCGTCTTGTTGTCTTTATCTTTCAGTCTTTACTTTATCATCTTAGAGTTGTGATTGAGCACTCATATATATTCATTGCTTGTCCTCGTTCGGAGTTGACCATATTTCGACAGGTTTTTGATATATATATAACTGTTGTTAGAGTAGAAAACCTATAGCGTTCCATGCCGTTTTTACGGTGAGGGCTGGGCGTTGTCACGTACACGTGCCCTTATAGCGGGTGCGGGTCGTGACACGTTTTTAGTGGTGGCCCATATAGGTCCTGAAGTCGCAATTAGTGCGATGTCGTGGCGGCACTCATCTTAGAGTGTTGACTACGAGCCTGTGTTACATATAGGAGGTAGTAGGCTAAGAGTACTCAATCACATTAGGATCTTTCCTTGCTTATCTTGCTTACCGTCTTTGATATTGATTTTGTATTCTTATTGTCCTCCTTGATATAATATTTCCCGTGTCGTATTGCCACCAGACAGAGACATTGATTTCTCGATAGACTTGGTTCCAGGAGCGAAACCCATCTCTCTGCATGTCTATCGAGTGAACAATAGTGAGTTGGTGGAGCTGAAGAAGCAGGTGGATGAGCTGCAGGACAAGGGCTTCATCCGTTCGAGTTCGTCGCCATGGGGTGCACCAGTGTTATTTGTGACGAAGAAGGATGGGTTAGTACGGATGTGTATTGACTACAGGGCACTCAACAACCTCACGATCAAGAACAAATATCCACTGCCGCGGCTCGACGTTCTTTTTGACCATTTGAGCGGAGCTCGGGTATTTTTCAAGATTGATCTGAGGTTGGGATATCACCAGGTGAAGGTGAAGGGGGAGGATATTCCCAAGACCGCTTTGAGGACGCGGTACGGACAATTTGAGTTTTTGGTTATGCCGTTTGGGCTAACCAATGCACCAGCAGTATTTATGAACCTTATGAACAAGGTGTTCCACCAGTACCTGGATCATTTTGTGGTGGTGTTCATTGCCGACATCTTGGTATATTCTAAGACTGAGGAGGAGCACGAGGAGCATTTGAGGATAGTGCTGGAGACTCTCAGGAGGGAGCAGCTTTACGGAAAGCTCTCCAAGTGTGAGTTCTTCTTGGACCGGGTGGACTTCTTGGGGCATGTGGTGACTGGAGATGGTATCTCAGTTGACCCCAAGAAGATTGTAGCAGTTGAGGCATGGGCAGCGCCGACTTCAGTTGCAGAGATCAGAGTGTTTTCTGGGGCTGGCAGGATATTATCGGAGATTTGTGCAGGATTTCTCCCGGATTGCAGAGCCGTTGACTCAGTTGACCCGGAAGGATGCTGAGTATGTTTGGTCAGAGGAGTGTCAGGCAGCTTTTGATGAGTTGAAAAAGTGGCTTATGACAGCTCCGATTCTGACATTGCCTTCAGGATCAGGTGGATTCATTATTTATAGTGACGCTTCAGGGAAGGGGCTGGGTTGTGTCTTACAGCAGCATGGAAAGGTGATTGCCTATGCTTCCAGGCAATTATGTCTCTATGAGAAGAACTATCCTACCCACGACCTGAAGCTGGTAGTAGTGATATTTGCTCTGAAGTTGTGGAAGCATTATCTGTATGGGGAGCGGATAGAGATTTTTACAGATCATAAGAGCTTAAAGTATGTGTTCACCCAGAAGGAGTTGAACATGAGGCAGCGTAGATGGCTAGAGTTGATGAAGGACTTTGACATCCTACTTCAGTATCACCCAGGAAAGGCCAACGTGGTTGCCAATGCCTTGAGTAGGTATCCGACAGCCATGTGTTTGACCATGGATCGGCATTTGCTTGCAGACTTGGAGAGCCTTGGGATTGAGGTGATCATGCCCGGAGTGCAAATACAAATTTGGGGCATACAGATTCAGTTAGACTTGGTGGAAAGGATCAAGTCGGCACAGTTTGAGGACGTTGCTCTACGGTGTCTCCGAGAGTAGGTTCGAACATGATTACTGGATTACGAGTTTTCTCTTGCAGAGGATGGTGCCTTGAGGCACGGTTCCAGGCTATGTGTGCCCAACGGAGAACTCAGAGAGCAGGTTTTGCAGGAGTCCCACAGATCTCAGTACTCTATACACCCTGGTGCTACCAAGATGTACCGAGATC
This sequence comes from Iris pallida, assembly GCA_029216955.1. Lineage (NCBI taxonomy): Eukaryota > Viridiplantae > Streptophyta > Magnoliopsida > Asparagales > Iridaceae > Iris > Iris pallida. The sequence continues at coordinate 2,088,215 of JANAVB010005596.1, forward strand.
TGAGGGAGCATGTTTGGTGGTCTGGGATGAAGCTGGAGGTGGCTCGCTTCGCTGGCTAGGTGCTTGGTCTGTCAGCAGGTCAAGGCAGAGAGGCAGAGGCCCGGTGGATTGTTGCAGCCACTGTCCATTCTCGAGTGGAAATGGGAGCATATTACTATGGATTTCGTATCTGGATTGGCGTACACCCGGAGGGAAAGACGCGATTTGGGTCATCGTTGACAGGTTGACCAAATCGGCCCACTTCTTGCCATTCAAGGTGGGTACGTCTACAGAGAGGCTTGCAGAGATGTATATGCAGCATATAGTAAGGATTCATGGGGTTCTGGTCAGCATCGTCTCAGATCAGGATAGTCGCTTTACTTTCCATTTCTGGAGGAGTCTGCAGACCAGTTTGGGCACTCAACACAAGTTTAGTACTGCATACCACCCCAGACGGACGGACAGTCAGAGAGGACTATTCAGACACTTGAGGATATGTTGTGGACGTGCGTCCTGGACTTTGGGTGTTCCTGGAAGGATCATCTAAATTTGGTGGAGTTTGCTTACAACAACAGCTTCCAGGCCAGCATTGAGATGTCATCTTTCGAGGCTCTTTACGGACGTAGGTGTCGTACACCCTTATTTTGGGATGATGTTGGTGAGCGAGCTTTACTGGGGCCAGAGATGGTTGTTGATGCAGCCGAGAAGGTGAAGCTCATCAGGGACAGACTTCGCGTGACGCAGGACAGACATCGGTACTGGGCCGATAGCCACTAGAGGCCGTTGGAGTTTGAGGTACATATTAGAGTAGGATTAGATTTAGATTTATTTGTTTGTGATTTTGATCATGTTTGTTTATCATAATTAATTAAGACCTTGCTTGTGATTAGGTTGAAGACCAGGTTTTCTTGAGGATATCTTCGACTCGTGGTACGATACGTTTTGGTGGGAGGTGGGAAGCTTAGCCCGCGCTTCATCGGCCCTTTCGTCATCAGCGGGAGAGTCGGTGACGTAGCATACAGGCTAGACTTGCCACCTGTACTAGTAGGGGTCCACAACGTATTCCACGTATCACAGTTGAGATGGTACGTGGCTGATCCTAGCCATGTACTCGATCATTCGGAGATTGAGGTTGGACCTTCTCTCAGCTATTCAGAGCAGCCAGTGGAGATTCTGGATCGACGAAAGAAGGTTCTGAGGAACCAGGTGATACCCTTGGTACTCATCGCATGGAGGCATCATTCTCCAGGAGAGTTTATCTGGGAGCGGGAGGATGAGATGCACGAGCGTTACCCATATCTTTTTGGACCGTGAGGTATACTTTCTATCCTTCTCATCAGTTTCATTTCGTCTTTCAATTTCGAGGACGAAATTCTTTTAAGAAGGGTAGATTTGTCACTACCATATTTCTAGTTTGAGGATATTTTTGTTTTTGGGGTTATTTAAATTTACTAGAATTTATTTGAATTTATTTGAATTTACGGAAATTTTTAGGATTTATTTTGGAATTGTTTGAATGAAGGTTGACTAGGTTGACTTTGACTAGCAATGACCTTGGTAGACTAACCTAGGAGCTAACCCTAGTTGAGTTTGGACTTGGTTAGGTCATGCAACCCTAGTTAGACTAGAGTTGACCTATGGTTTAGTTATTTGACTCAAGTTAGGAGATTAAGTCATAAGCCATGACTTATGGTTGAACCAATGATTAATAACTTGGCACATAGAAGCCCAAAGCCCAACCCACTAGCAACCCTAACCCAAACCCATAGTGGCCGGCCACATACTCTAACCTAGGGATTCCCACCTATAAATATCCTCTTTCATTAGGTTAAGCCTCTTTAGAAAGAACAAGTTTTAGAAAGAGGTATTATCCCATCTTCATTAATTCATATAAAATCCTATTTATTTCCTTTTTCCCTTAAACCAATTACAATAGGTTCTAAATATAGTGTTCTTGCTATTGTGGAGTTTTTTTCTCAGTTTGTATACAATTTGAAGAAGTTTGCTAGCAAGGAGGAACCTCTCATTTGAGGCTTTTCTTGCATTTGGTCACCAATAGGTAAATTTATATAAACTCCATTAATTTTTGGATTTCTTTGCATGTAGACCTATCCTAGGTGTCTCCTAGCCATAGGAATTGATTTCGTGTCCAGGTGGACCCATTTCGTGTCCGTATCGGACACGTATCCGACCCTAGATCTAAGTGGTTGATGAAATACCCCAATGGGCATTTCGATTTAGTTTTGGAAAAGTAAATGAATAGAAAATATTGTTTTTATGTTGCTTACATGTTTCTTGTGGACTGAGGTGGATTTGGCCTTGTGTCGTGTCGATTTTGACACTTGGACACGTCGAGCGCGCAAGGACTGCATTGTCCTGCTGTTCGGGGGCTGGACTGGACACGAAACGCAACTAGCGGACATGAAACTCGACACACACGGGGCACTGACTGACACGCCACATGTCAAGTTTCAGATGACCACGTGGCGTGTCGAGGGAGAAATCACCTGTGCATTGGTTTTACACGCACACGCGCATAGTCGGCCACTGACACGAGTCGATAACTCTGGACACGACGCACTAGGACACAAATCAGGACTATGGACACGAATACCTATCCTAGGCGAACCTAGGTTGGTGAGCACGAGACACGAAGTGTCCTGTGTCGGGTGCACGACACGCGTGCACCTGTGCACGAGACTGCACAGCTGTGCAGTGTCCAGTTTCTGATTTTTGGGTTTCTGTCATTTTGGACACGATTGTGTCATAATTGTGGACATGTGTTGGACCTGGGACACACTTACATACTATATTATTATTACCAACCATTATTTTTACAAATTAGTTTGATTTTGATTCAATTTCCAGTTTATCAAAATATTTCTGATACACAACATTCCCTGTATTTTTCTAGGTTTTGATATGAACTTTGACAGTTCAATTTACCTAATTAAATACTGTTAATGATTAGTTTTAGTCCCTAATATGGTTCTCCTATTAGTAAACTAACTGTGTGTCGAATTTGGGGTTGTTTGGTTGAAATGTGGAATCAAAATGGGGTTAGGAATATTGGGACTGAACTGTTATAATACATGGATTGGTTTCTTTCCTTCTTTTTTTAACTGATGTGATGAATTGATTTCCTTTTTTTTTCTTGTACTGTCCAGAATGGACTGCCCCTCATTCACTCTTGTACACACACTGTTTTGCACTGTCACTCACTGTTGCACTCACTCTAATACACACACACATGCCCTCTCTCTATATATCATGTATGTATATTCTATATGTGTAATATGTATATATATGTAAATAATGTATTATGCATGTATGTATACTATGTGTAAATCTATTTATGTATGTAAATCATATATGTAAGTAATGTATACAATATAGGTGGCTTACACATATGTGTATATATGAATTGAGTCTATATATCTATATGTATATATATGTGATGCTTCCAAATGAATATAAATTATAACCTAATGTGATGTATGCAGATATGTATATGTATACCTATATGATATTGAATGCCTATATGTATGTAGGTAGCTATAGTTGTATTGTAATATAACCTTGTAATGGTATGCGTTAGCTAGTTTAGCCTTGTTTAGACTAGTATGGACTAGTTAGATCTAGAATGACTAGTTTGACCTAATTTAGACTTGTTTGACCTAGTTTGACCATAGTTGACTTAGGTTTGACTTCTTGGTTGACCAGGGTTGACCAAGAGTTGACTTTGGCCTAGATTGACCTAGATTCATCTAGAATGCATTGAATTGCATATTGTTATCATTTTAGACTTGTTGTGACTTGTGTTGTTATGATTAGGAGCCAGACACCTCTCCTCGGACAGTACATTTCATCCGGACACTCAGATACTAGGTGAGTACATTCTCTGATCGTTTCATATCCTGCTTAGAATTATTTTTCTGCTTTAGATTACTTTACTTGATGCTGTCACGACATTATCACGGATTAGTACTATATGGATCTTTTCATGCGATGTTATTCCCCTCGGGAGCATCAGGTACATTGTGTCATGTGCGTTTCACTTTCATCATGTACTCCTGTGCTTTCACCATACATGTACACTCTTGTGAATCATGTACTCTCATGTTCACGGAGCCCTCATGTATACGATCATATACACCCTTTCATGGGCCCCTATGTGATATCATGTATAATAACATAACCTGCTTAGATCCTTGTGTATTGATTGGGGAAAACGGGGGAGTGCTAGTAGTCATGTGAACAATTCCATAGTAGTGTAGATCATGTGAAACTCTTTAGTGTAGATCATGTATAAATCTGTTCTGTTCATATGTGCTATCCTGTACTCTACATCCCTAGCCACTATTAGTTCTCTATATACAATTCTCTTTTTTACATCATGTACTTCCTTTCAGTTTCCTGTATCTTACTCTACTGCATGTTTATATTTTCTAACCTGCTATGAACTGTTGAGATGTATTGTGCTCGCTCCTGTCCTGAATGGACCTGTTGAAAATATTACAGAGGACGAGGAGGAGGCCTTGTGGATACCTTCTACGGGGCAGCCCTAGACGACACTTGCGAGCTGGACTCTCAGGAGGACCCAGCTCTAGCTGAGGACATTACCCCCATTGCCTAGACTAGCTTAATTAGGCGTATCTTACTTATGTTGTCTTGTGACTGTTTTAGCTAGACTTTATTTCTGTCTTGAGATTCTGAGTTGTATATATTCTTTCATATTCAGTAGCTGAGACCATGTATTTCTGGATATTGTTGAGTTGTTATCTTAGTCTTTCTGATCACCTGTATTTCCTTGAGTTCTATATCATATCGTGCTTTCTTCTTCCTTAGTTGTGATTGTGTTTATTTACTGCTATGTCACCCCCAATCGGGGAGTATAAACTGTTTAGAATTATGTTGTTAGATGTTGTGACCTAGGACAACATTCTACCGCCGACACTGCGGCGTAGGCTGGACATACCCACGTCTCGTGCCCTTACTCTAGGGTGCGGGTCGTGACACTCCCCAATCAATACACAAGGATCCACTCCAGTTATGTTATCTTATACAATAGTGTACAATGTTATACAATAGATGTACAATGTTATACAATAGTTGTACAATGGTCTATCCATGGGACTCATGTGATAATGAGAGTACAATATGCACAATGAGTATACAAGGATAAGGGTATTCAAAAATATAATATGTAAGTGAAACGCACATCACAATATGTATTTAGTGAATACAAGACAATAATATCTCAAAAGAAGATCCATATAGTACCAATCCGTGATAACAATCGTGTCAGCATCAAGTACAGTAATCTAGAGCAAGAATGTAAATCTAGACAAGTATGAAACGGTCAAAGAATGTACTCACCTGATAACCTGAATAGCTGATAAGTATAGAGGTCCAAACTGAAGCCATAGAGTCCTATTTAGAGCAACACAGGTCAAGATGTATACGAGAGATGATAAATGAAACGTACAATGCATCTGCATGCTGTCTAGGTCAAACTAGACTAAAGTCAACACTTGGTCAACTCTAGTCAACCACACTAGTCAAATCAGGTCAACTAGGTCAACTCCTAGCCCAAACAAGTCTAACAAGTCTCACTAGGCCTAACCAAGCCTAGTCTAGCACTCACACAATCACAAGACAATGTGAACCACAACAATGCATAATATAAAATAGATAATATATAAATACATACCTTCATACATACATGCATATCCACATTACATACATATTTATATATATAGGCATATGTTACATCATGCATATTTACATAGTTATATAGATATATACATTCATGCACATTTACATACATACTTTTATACATTATATATGTTAACATTCATTACAATGTATTATATTTTACTTATACCTTTGATTGATTGATTGATTGATTCATATGGCATTCATTCATGCATATTACATACTTACATGCATCTATACATTATATACATTGTATATAACATGTAAAAATAGAAGAAAAAAGGGAAAAACTGAAATGGAAAGGGAGGGGAAGGAAAATGTAAGAAAAAGGGAAAACAGTGGACATATACATGCTTGTATCATATATTCTACATTACCATACATGCTATCATTATATTGCCTTATATTATTTATATATTATGCATTCATATCTATCATTACATGTATACCTTACATTCATATCTAGCATTCATTATATACTTTTATGCATACATTGTATATCATTCTTTCATTCATACATTTATGCATTGCTTACATACATTATATTAATTGCATTCCTACATGCTTGCATTCAACCATATATATACATTAATGTAAAGAGGATATATAATATATATATTATTTTATTCATCTAACATATCATGTATTACATACTCTATATTCATTTAATATCCATACTACATAGGCTCATAGGTTACACAAAATGCATATATCATATAGTCACTCTTCTACTTAAACCAATACTGTACCAATTGGGCCTCTACTAAATTCTAGGATTAGAGTATGTTGTAGCCCTTCGTGTTAACTTTACGAAACTTCAAACGGATCGCATTTTTGTGTCCGGAAGCTCCAAAAATTGCTTATTAAAATATATATTTGAAAACGGATCGCATTTACGAAACTTCAAACGGATCGCATTTTTGTTAAATTCTAGGCTTATTAAAATATATATTTGAAAAGCTAACTTCGACATGGATCTTTTAAAAAAAAATGGAAGATAAATCGGAGTTCTAAGCTAAAAGTTATGACATTTTTAAGTTGCTTTGGTTAATAAAAACGTAGATGAATATTATGACGAATTTGAGTTGTTTTGGACAAAAGAACACATATAGGCCAAGATACTTGGATACAGACATAGGTATCCAAATGAAACTCATTCTAACCATCCTAACTAAGATCAATCCACTCTCTAACCATTCTAAAACTGAATTTAAATATCTATTTAAACTATTATCATACATACATACACATGGGGTGTCCTAATTTGGGATCTATCAAGTAAGACACAAGACACATATCTAAAATCCTCAAGAGAGCTCCAAATGACCTCAAATTTGAATCTAAATGGGACACATGCTTGAGGATGGATGCTACAGATTCAAAACTAATTTATATGCAAAGGAAATCGATTTAGATGATGGGATTACCTATTGGAAGTGGAATCCCAATGAAATTCTTTAGGACACGGCTCCGATACGAAGATCCCTCAAAGTGGACACTCCTGCTTGCACTCCTCTTCCAATCCTTGGTAGCACCCTTCCCTTGGAGATTGGGAATGATTGAGGGAATGTTTGGTGAAGGAATGATTTGATTTGGAGACCAAATCAATGGGAAGGCTCTCTAAAATTAGGGAAGAACAAAAAAAAAATAAAAGAGACAAGATTGTAATGAATGAAATGAATCTTTCTACCCTAAAGGTGGCTGCCATAAAGAGTCCATTAGGGCTAATGAGAAATGTCCTAATTGTCCCTCTCTAGTCTCATATGGTTAAGTCTAGGCTAGGTTCAAGTTTGGGGTCAAAATGGTCTAGTTTTGAGTCTCTAACTTAACCATTCTAACATGATAAAAATTAGTTTAATTAACTAACTTAAATGTTGGATTATGCTTAACTTAATATTGGGTCTCATCTAGAGTTTAAGCTACCCGGGTCACAATACAAGTCGGAACGAGACGAAACTCAAACCCGACTAAACAAATCCAATAAAACAATATTAAAAATATAAAATTTTCCCAAAATATTAAAATATGAAAAATGACCAAAATCATAATACATTAATTTAAATATTATTTTAATAATCTAAAATTCAATAATTAATCAAAATTCTAAATAATTCAAAGTCACAAAATGACCAAAATACCCTTAGCCTAAAAAGTTGTAAATAATCATTCTAATCACATGGTTAGGCCCCCATAGTCATGGTTAATCTCTAGGCTCAACAGTTCTAGGGTTCACTAGCTAACACATCAAAATTATAATTCACCAATTTTAAATAGTATTAAATTAATTAAAAATTTCCATAAATCATAAATCCTTTTATTAAATAATAAACTTTTATAAAAGTTCAAAATTATCCTCATTTTAGAAAAGTTGGTGTTACAGTCATGGTTAGTCTCTAGACTAAATAGTTCTAAGGTTTCACTAGAAAGGGACACAATCACAATACATCAATTTAAATAATATTATAAATAATCAAAAAATTCACCAATTAATTATTAACATGATCAAGTTTACAAAAGTTTTAAATTACCCTCATTTTAGAAAAGTGATGGTGACACACATAAAGTCGTCCTCATAGAAACTGCCGTCGAAAGGATTTTAAATTTATGTTTAGGTATTCTTTTTGGACAGTCAGTCCAAGTCAACAATTAGGACAATATCCACTCTCTTCTGGACAATATGGAGATCTAAACATAAATTTCTAACCTTACAGGAGACCCAAAAACTAAATAACCCTAATAATTTTCTAAACTCTTTATGAAGGTTCATGAATTTTTGAAATTCTATTTTTCGTTACATGATGAAAAGAGCCCTCTGGCTGCAGCAAAACTCTTTTAACTATAGCCAGGGATGCAACGTCATGCTGAAATCAATGCTTACGTGATTAAGAATGAAGAAGACACTACTGGCCTCGTTTTGTTCACATAATTATGGTATTGGAAAAGAAAAGTCATTACTTTCATGTGTTTGATGCCAATAGAAATGAGGTGGAAAGTAAAATAATTTCTAAATGAGGGGAAAAAAAATAGTCCCCACCAACCAAATAATTCATTTTTTCACTCTAAGGATTTACTTTTCCTTCCAATTTTCTTGACTTTTTTTCCTAAACAAACAAAATGAAAGTTGATGGAAAATATAATTTTTCAAAGAAAAAAAGAGAGTAAATAATTGATTTTCTTTACTTTTCGTGAACCAAGGACACCTAAAGGTTAATGTTTGTCCCAAAGATTGATGCATTTGATTAACCTAATTCATTTTTTACTATAGGTCGAGTTTGAATCTTGTATGCTACATTTGACTTGTAACTTATTTCTGGAGTACTGGAGTACGAAATGGTATTTTTTACATTCTCCATCATGTAATTTTGTACAATGTTTGTAAATAATCTTATATTTTGTAATTATTCACATGCTTTGGGAAGATTTTAGAGTGATTAATAAGGTTTTGCTTTATCAACCTCTTCAAAAGGGCAGAAAATTTCAATAGCAGTTGTAGAAGAAGTGGAAGTTTGTTGATGCATTAGGAGTCTATTCTGAGAAGAATTTTTATGAGTTTGTTGATACATAAGGTTTTTGTTCGGTTATGTAATCTATAATGGTTTGTTTCAGTTTCTCATTGACAATAGTCATAGGGGGGAGGTTTCTCTGCAATTATTAATGAATATTAACACATTTTTAGTGACATAGAAGAAGGGTACATGTTATCCCTGTAAGGAAATCGACGACACTGGAAGGAGATTGAAGACAAGGGCGGGGATGACGATGCCAGAAATGAGCAATTGTCTACACTCAATTTTTTAAAGAAAATAAGTATAGATATTTCCCAGTAAAGCATTGAATGTGAGACAAATTAGTTATATACATTGAAAAAAAATTTAATGACATAGATAATAAAGTCATTATGAGAAGATTTCGAATATAAAAACTCGCTTGAAGAAATTATAATTTGATCATCTAGATCTTGGTATGTATACATTTGAATATTTTTAGAAAAAATTTGAGTAGCACCCCACTTGGATGGCCTATTTATGCAGTGCACCCCACATTGTTTGTTATATGTATAAGTAGTCTCACATCTGACGAAAAACGTCACTTTTGATGGTCAACGAATTTGACCGATAATTTATGACGAAAATATCCTCGTCTTTTCCAAAACCTAAACCCGTCCCGCTGATGTCGCGCCCCACCTCCGCCCCGCCACTGTCGTGCCTCCGTCCCGTCGCTGTCATGTTCACCACCACCACTACCACCACCACCACTACCACCACCACCACCACCACGCCCCTGTGCCCCTGTCCCGTTCTGCCCCCCTGCGCCCCCTCCCCCATCACGCTCCGCCCCCTCCGCCCCCTCCCCCGCTCCGCTCTGCCCCCTTCCGCCCCCTCCCCCAGCAGCCAGCAACAGCAGCAACGGTAACCAGCAGCAGCAGCGACGGCGGCGGGCAGGGGGTGAGGAGGGGGCGCTCGCCGGAGAGGAGGGGGAGGGAAGAAATTGGGTTCGGAGAAGAAGAAAAGAGGAAGATGGACATTTTCGTCTTTTTTTAATGGTTAAACATCGTTGACCGTCAAAAGTGACATTTTCCGTCAGATATGGGACTACTTATACATATAGCAAACAATGTAGGGTGCACCGCATAAATAAACCATCCAAGTGGGGTGCCACTCAAATTTTTTCATATTTTATGAACTACGTACTAGATTTTTTTTATATCAAAACTATACATGTTTAATCATTTGACTTTTCTTAATACAATTTGCATTTATTATTACTATTTTTCAACTGCTTAGCGAAATGAATTCTAATTCGAATAAAATTAATAGTTTTGCCTCCACCAACTATATTTTCTTTCTCCATAAGATGTTACAGTGGTGACGCAGATGTGGTCAGTCGGAATTACTTCTTGTTAGATATCTGATACTGATCGCTTGCTATATATTGTACTAGTTCCTAGTGTATCTTGTACTTGGTGTCTTCTAACTTCTAAGCAATTGACCAAATTGATGCAAAAGTTATGGGACTAGAGAGAGATTAGGATCAATATAGAAATATAATGTCACAGTCCCAAAATACGTAGGACTAAGTACGTAGACATGCCAGTTGTATAAATACGAAGTACAGGGGCCTTGCATGTATACATAAGCTGTAAAGTGCAGTAAACCACAACTAACTAATCTCATCACAAAATAAAGAATAAAAGATATTATATAATGAATTGTTTTGATACAATATGTGGGTGGAGACACATCCACTACCAACCAAAATGAAAAGAAGAAGTACATGATATATAAAAGGACTAAATGGAAGTAGCAAGGAGGAATCAAGTCACGTCATCTTCAAATAAATGGAGAAGACCACGATCCTGGCTAGGATACTTGTGGAAGGCATGAACACACACTAGAGAATAACCAGGTCCTCAGAGGGACGTAACAAGATACAGAAAACAAGCTAATATGAACTGTCAAAATAATAATAATATGCAAGACTCTCCTAGACACCAATATGCAAAAGAGAATGCTAACCATCTATTGTGCAATTTAGAGGACAAATTTCATGCGCATGGGTGGGATTTAGGCTACATGTACGAAACTGGCATCCAGTCATCCGTATCCGTTCGTAACATCCAAAACGTCAGAGGGTATTTGCAAATATATATCGCCATAGTTCCTTTCGAAAACTATGGTTTACCTGTTTGGCTTCCCATACGCACTAGTGACTATCCTTCCCCAGTATTTTTCATACTGTTCAAGTCATGTCCATAACCTGTCCAGTTTTGTAACTGCTTGAGTCTCTATACCCTAGTCATAGCAGTTACGAACAACTACCGTCACACGACTTTAGAGATGGCCAGTCCATAAGTCGTGCCCCTAGCAAACTGTCTCAAACTGTGTAGTATGAGTGTCATGGCCCAAGGAGATATAAGGATATCCCCAACAAGAAGGTAGTCCGCTAAACTAAGTCAACATGCATAAAATAAAGTAACGACTAATAGAGTCGCTTGCACCCAAGTCTGGCTTGGACGCGCAGTTTAAAACAAGAAAAACTAACAATTATGAAACAAAGTAAATAAATGCATAAAATAAATAATATGACAGTAAATTAGCAAGGTATACTTGCCTGGTAGGACTCCTGGTGAGCTGCAATAATCAAGGTGGCACGAACTACAACTTCGGTGTTGCAATACGCAAGACGGTCTCCGATGATAGCACAGACTGTTTCATCGCGTCCAGAATTATTAAATTAGCTAGGGTCAATAGGAGGTGGTACATGGTTGACGAGGAACAGAATTAATGAGCTTAGTCACGGACATGGATAATCAAAGGAAATTGGGAAAATTATATATACGATTTAGAAAAACTGTTTATAATCTTTTGAAATTATACTTTATTGTCCAAATAGTTTTAGGTAAAAATACGTGCTAAAAAAATATAAGCTTTACTTTGAGAGTTATCCCTTTTTACTAGTTATAAATTTTTTAGGAAAATACTTGAAAAATCAAAAGTCTTTTGGCAAAAAAAATTTGAGTTTATCAAAGTATAGTTATTAGGCAGAAAAGCTAAATTTTCATTAGTCAAAAATAATTTATAGTTTAGATAAGTATTTATAGAAACCAAATTTAGAAATCTTATTATGAAATATTTATATAAAAAAATCCATAACATCATAACCTAAAACTAGGTCCAACTAGTTAGAACATACTTATAGATTTATATAATATATAAAAATAATTATGTATAAATCTCTTATTTCATATGCAAGCCCAAAATCCACACAACACCAAAAAATAACATAGTAATTAAGCCCAACATATCAACTAATCATATATAGTTAAAAATATAGGACAAGGTCCAAGGCCCAAAAATATATATAACAGGTTAACCCAAAATATTTAGCCCAAAGTTTTATAATACATATTTACTAATAATATATATATATATATATCTATATATATATATATATATTATATAGATTATATATATATATTATAATATATATCTATACACTTAAAGCCAAGAATATACACATAGGCATAAAAGCCCAATTCAAACAAATGATTATTAAAATTAAGAAAGTTAGAAATTTGTCCAACTATATCTAAGCCCAACATAATCTAAATATATATGGCCCTACTAAGAAATAAATATTTTCTTTTAAAAATACTCGGCCCAAATTAGGCCCAATAAACTAGCCCATAACAAGGCCTGCTGTTCTCTTCTCTGAAGAGTAACAGAACACCCAAAAAAAAAAGGAAAGAGGAAAAAAAAGGAGGGCTGAGAATTGAAAGGGGAAAAGAGAAATGGGGAGCGGGTGTTCGGGAGGGGGTCGGCCTCGGCGTGCGAGAGGAACGGGAGCTGGGGCGGCGCCGTGCGGAGTGAGGATGAGCGCGGAGAGGAGGAAGTGAGGGGGGCGAGATCGAGGGGGATCGGAGATGGAGACAGATTGGGGAGGGAAGGGATGGAGACGGGAGATGGCGGCACAATAAGCGGCACGGGGGCGACGGCGGGGTCCGGTGCCAATTTGCTTCGACGGATGCTGTGAAGCTCGCCGGAGGGGTCGAGTATGGTGGTCGCCGTATGCTGGGGGTCGGAGGCTTTGCCACTAGCCCCGACCTAAGGCGGCGGGTCACGGCAACGCTATCGGACGGTTGCGGATCTGGAGGCCGGCTGAGAGGTGGCAGAGTGGGGTGCGGGAACCGGACACGAGCTGAGGGGGTGAGCACGGGGAACGCCGACGTAGGTGTTGCCGGGCGAACGGCTGTAGGGAGGATCGGATCTTTCCACGCGGCTTGCCGAAGGTTGGCGATGCAGGAACGGGGACGGCGATAGCGGACATGTAAGGGGGTTTCCAATTTTTAATTTGTTGTTGTTGGTGGTGGTGGACCGGTGTAGTGGTTGCTATGAGCCGCCGTGGCGGTGGCCGCGGTGGTGGTTATTTGTTGTCGGTGGTGGTGTTGATGGTTTGGGGGGGGCTGTCTGGACACGACGATGGCAGGTGGTGTGGTAATAATTTGGCGGGATTTGATGGTTGATTGTTGCGATTGGCGGTGGATGCAAGGTCTGGCAGCGTGGCTGCGTTGGTGTCGGGGGTTCGACCTGGATGTCGGGAAATTGATGAAACGGTGGTGCTGCAGAGAAGTATGGGGGTGTCGGGGTGGCTTATGTCTGTGGTCGGGATTGATAGAGGTTCCTGGTGGTGACGGTTGTGGCGATGGCGAAGGTGCGCTGGATCAGTCGGGAGAGGGTGGTATTGTCCGTGTCGGGATTGTCGACACGAAGGGGATGATGTATTTGTAAAATATGGAATAAGATATTTGGCACTGACACGATGTACGAACGGTTGGGAATTATTTGTGGAGAAAATTTTGGTTATGGAAAAAAGAACATGGAGCCTCTCCTTATATAGCAGGTGGCCTCCTAGATTGATAATGATTAGGACCCCTTTAGATAATTCGGTATTTTAAATTAAATTAATCATTCAATCAAATCCAATCCAATATAAATATATATATATATATATAGATATATATATATATATATATATATATATATATATAAGTTTTATCTATAAGTTTAAACTGTGAAAGGAATAAAATCAGTCATATTTTATTTTAAATTACCATAATGGTTAAATCCATGAATTTCAAAATATCTTTGTAATAAATAATAAATATATCAAAAATACAAATAAATATTAATAGAAATACTTCAAAGTACCTTTTAAATAAATTAAGATAATTAATAAAAAAATTTGAAACCGAAATATCTACATGAATTAAATTTTCATGTATCTGCATGCAACTGGTACAAATATTTAAGTTTTTGAAATCGGTATAAATAAATAAAAATTGTCACTAGTGCGACGAAAATTTCTATTTCAAACCAAATAAATACTAATATTGAAATGAACTTTACGCTTTCTATATTAATAAAATCCATAAATAATATGTTTTCAAAATATTGTACCTCGCACATATTCACACTCGACGTGAAAAAATAAAATAAATACCAATTTCAAATAATAATAAAAAAATTCGTAGTGAAAATTTAGGGATTTTACAGGAAATATTAAAAAATATTGCAAATAAATATGAAAGTTGGTTTGCTCGAAGACTTATAAGATCTTCTGTACATAAGTATGCATGGGTTCGAACCCTATAATTAGCAATTTTATCCTTCTTTTAGGGTTTTTGTCTTTTTTAAATTGGTATTTAAAAAATCAATATCAATATCGTACCATTAAGAGCTGGTTTTTCAGTTTCTATTAAATCGATATTCTGTCGATTTTTGTTCGGTAGCGATATTTGATCAATTAACATTCGATCAATCAATACACTTATTATTAATTATTATGGATCTTGTTAACCTTTTTTTCGACGCATTAAATTTCAAAGCGAAGTCTCTACCAACCAAGCAATTAATCAAATTTATGAGAACCTAAACACGATCTTAAAAGATCAAACACGATCACCAAGTTCAGTCCTTAGCATAAATTCAAGTACACCAAAATTCAATTCAAGATTTTATGAAACACAGAAACATAAGCTCAAAAGATCAAAAAATCAATTGTTAGTGTTCTTAGCATAATATCAAGTCCACCAAAATTCATTCTAAGTTCTAAGAAACTGATTCTCAACTAAAACAAAGGTGAAAAATGAAAATGAGTCACATATAAAATTAATCACGAACAACATTCTAAGGAACATATATATATATATATATATAATAATATATATAATATATATATATAATATATATAATAATATATATATATATATATATATATATATAATGTCGGCGCTAGGTTTTCCTCCAGATAGGGGCGATCCTGGGGCTAGAACGTCGAGGGGAAGCCGAAGAACTGAAGAGGGAGGGACCATTGAGAAAGAAGATACAGACATAAGGGAAGTAGTAGGCGGATGGACGACGGTAGAAAGGCGGAGGAGGAGAAACTCAATGATCCAAAAGGAAACAGTGGAGCGCAGATGCTCAAGGAAGCAGAGGGACATCTCAGCGAAGCTACCTGGGGAAACCCCTCCCACAAGGTTCTCGAACTGTGTGGGCAAATAGGAAGGGTAGGCCAAATAACAACTGCTTTAGAGCAATGGAGGGGAAACAAAGTGTTAGATGCAAGGAGGATCGACAAATGGTGGATGGGCATAACATGGCATCCCAAACTCGACGACATATGGACGGAAGCACAAGGGTTATGTACAAATGGTCTCCTGGGTGGAGATCTACAAACCATCGGCTGTAGTGCCCCGTCCCAACATCGTGCCCCGTACTCTGTCCACGGGGTGCGCGAGAAAGGAACACTGTCGCTATCGATTCGGTCGGGACCGATAGGTCGGGATCGGCCGAGTCGATCGAACGGGAACGGTTGAATTAAGACCCGTTCCTCGTTATGGAATGTCTTCTTCGGAACCAAGTCCCATATTCAGCGGGTTGCGCCTCGAGGATTGACTCTGCGGCTGAGTCGGGAGAGACCTCCCGTTGCTCTGCTTTTCACGCCGCTTGCGTTGGTTTTGGCTTTGTTTTCTGAATGCGTTTCGTGAATGTTTTCGATGGTTTTCATGGCTTGTTTCGAACTCGCATTTCTATCGAACTCCTTGAATAATGCAGTGTTCTAATCGGTTGCTTGTGCGATTTCAGGTAATCGCGTAGGCGACGTCTAGCGACCAACAAGTTCTCTCGCCGAAGTAAACTCAAGGTGAGTGGCTGACCCTTCTCTTCTCGACCCCTTCTTAGGCAAATTGATAGTGTTGTTGCGGATGAAACAATGAAACCAAGGGCACGAACACGATGAAAATGAACAAGTTTCAAAGAGAATGTAGGCTATATCTTCATAACTAAAAAGAATTGTCTTTGCACGGTCATTGGACAACTCGTGCACGAGGAACGGCTTCCTCGAGCGATACCCCGAGACACGGGATCGTTTCGGCCTAGGAGGAAGTAAAAGATAGCTGTGCTCGACGAAAGCAAACAATATGGTTAGTCGGGAGAACTTGCAGTGGGGCTCGCTACCCGCGCTGAAAGTGTCGCCGTCTAACCCAGCTATAGTCCAAATATGGCTTGTGATGCCAGTGACCTTCACGAACACGAATTCGCATACGAAATGATAACAACTGACAGGAAAGAACATTGTGAGTCTCAAAGGCGGCACGGTCCGCCGGGGGTAAGTTCCGAATAAATTACATTATGCTTGTCATTCTCACTTAAAATTCATAGGGATGGTTAGAAACATTCATGAACTAAGTCATATAAACTCATTCAACCAAATGAGAGCTTGGAACTTAACTTGCCACGCACCAGTACAAAGTGTAATGTACTGATCCTCGCTCTCCACGCAGGTACCCCGAACTACGAAGGGCGTGCCAACTAAAGCTCAAGGCGCGTGAACTCTTTTGAAGCCTCGTCCGTGTGAAGGCTTGTTTTCTGGATTTCCTTTTGAAGAAGACCCGCACATCAGTCCAAAGAAAAATGACGACTCGACTTCCCGCCATAGCAGGTGGAAATATGTATTGGTTTTTGCTTGTATAAAAGGGTGTAATGTATGGAACGACTATCTCATCGGCGTTCATTTTGTAAGTCGAAGTCATGTTGTAGCCCGCGCGGCAATGATTGTAAAGGAGTCTATGTAAAGTTTTATTATCAATGAAAAAGTCTATTCTATTTCAAATGTGTTGTTCAATTTCTCTGCGTACTCTAAATTGATGTTGTGTTTCGGATAACCTTATGACTATGCCTTGTGCGATCGCAACTTAGGTTCGCACGGCATCACGCCCGGGGGACGACTATCGATTCGACGGAATCGGGGCGTGACATAATGGTATCAGAGCACGGCTTTACATCCTTTGGCCTCGCGTCTAGAGTTTCAAACCTTTGACCACGCAACGATGAGATAAGTTGTTCCATACAATGAGTCCGTAATAATTTGAGACTGATGCGTTGCCTTCGTATCGCAGAAGTGGCGGAACCCACGGCCGAGCAAGAACAGAGCGCTTCCAGCGGCTCTAGTAGCTCGCATCGTCGCAGGCCGGACCTTCTAACGATACAATCGAAAGGATGCTGCGCATGATGGAGGCGCAGCGGAACCAGTCCGAGAGCCGACATCAACGAGTAGAGGAACGACAGGCCCAGTTCGAGGCTCGCTTCGACGCGCACATCAAACTTCAACAAAAGCAGATGGATACCCTGCAGCAGATCGTCCAGACGTTTGCGGCCAACGGAATTCTGCGACGGCACCTACCGTCACCGTACCTGCTACCACCGTGCCGACGATTCCACCCATTGAAGTCGACACGGCGGAGCCCGAGCTTCAACCTGCGGCACCAAAGAAGTACAACTTCGAAGTGTCAGAATTCAAGAAGGCGTGTCGCACCTCTTTCAGCGGCACCGAGGGTCCCTCCATTGCGATCGACTGGCTGGAAGAACTAGAAGACCACTTCGAGCTCCTCGGCATCGAAGACTCAAAGCAAGTCGCCTGCGCACAACTTCAACTACGGTTGAACGCGCACGACTGGTGGGCCGTGCGCAAGCGAGCGATTCGACCGGATAATACTACCGCGCCGATCTCTTGGGCCACGTTCCGCAAGGCCTTCGAACTCGAGTACCTTCCGTCTGCCGTTCGCCAAGCAAAGGAAAACGAATTCATGTCATTGAAGCAGGGGAGCAGGACCGTGCAGCAGTACGCCGCAGAGTTCAACAAATTGTCCAAGTTCGCTGGTGCGTTTCTGCCTACTGAAGAGTGCCGCGTGCGACGGTTCGAAGTGGGACTGCGACAATCTATTGGTGCGCATGTCGGCGTCCCGGAGTACAAGACCACGGGCGAGGCTCTGAATCACGCTCTCCGCCTTGAGAGCCTGCATCCTTCCGGTGCCGACGACGTTGTGCGCCACTCCAATCACAAACGTCCTAGCTATACGGGAGGCAACAACCACACAGCAAAGCGTCCGAAAAAGGAGGCTACCAAGGACAAAGCACTAGGTCTCGTTGCACAAAATGTAATTACGTCGGACACGATGCCAGCGAGTGCCGAACCCTGAACATCGACTGTCACTCTTGCGGGAAAAAGGGACACTATGCTAAAGATTGTCGTTCCCGACCGCAACGACAAGATGCGCTGCCACAATCAAATCATCAAAATCGAGGCCCAGTTCCTCGACCTCCTCCGCCTGCCCAACCAAACCATCAAGACAGGCGTCCGAATGCACAAGGACGCGTCTACGCCTTGACTCGAGATGAAGCGCTTGCCTCAGACACGGTCGTGACAGGTATACTTAGTTTTAATAATGTGCCTGCTCGCGTACTATTTGATTCAGGTGCTTCGCATAGTTTTATAGCGGCGGACTTTGTCGCCGAGCACAAGTTTCCGTTAGTATCATTAGACCTCGACCTTAGCGTGAGCACACCTTCGGGCACACCAATACTCACTAATTCAGCCTGCACCGACGGGATTATCTGTATCGGCGGTCAAAAGATCGGTCTGGACGTGATGGTCCTAGACATGAATGACTTCGATATCATTTTGGGGATGGATTGGCTCGGGCCGTGCAACGCAACCATAGACTGTGCCAGGAAGACGGTCACTTTCCGCATACCAGGAGTGCCTGAATTCTGCTTTTCGTGTGGTGAGGCGTCGTCGACCTGCATGATGATCTCGGCAATCTCTGCTCGGAGGATGCTGCATTCTGGGTGCGAAGGCTACTTGGCGTCCGTCCGAGACATGCGACAGGATGGTGCAAACGTAGGTCAGACCGACGTTGTGGCAGAATTCCCCGATGTGTTCCCGGACGAGCTACCCGGCATGCCTCCCGACCGAGAGATCGAGTTCAGCATCGATACATTCCCCGATACTCGACCGATTTCCAAGGCCCCGTACAGAATGGCTCCCCCGAGTTGAAGGAACTCAAGGTCCAGCTACAAGAATTACTCGATAAAGGGTTTATTCGGCCTAGTTTTCACCGTGGGGAGCGCCCGTATTGTTCGTAAGAAGAAGGATGGGTCCATGCGTCTGTGCGTCGATTACCGAGAGCTTAACAAGGCCACCATCCGGAACAAGTACCCATTGCCCCGCATAGACGACCTATTCGATCAACTGCAAGGCGCCTCGGTATTTTCGAAGATTGATCTCCGCTCAGGCTATCATCAGCTCAAGATCAAGTCGGACGACGTGCAAAAGTCAGCCTTTCGCACTCGGTACGGCCACTACGAGTTCCTGGTGATGCCATTCGGCCTGACGAACGCCCCTGCCGCCTTCATGGACCTAATGAATCGGGTGTTTCGACCCTTCCTTGATAAATTTGTGGTAGTCTTCATTGACGACATTCTCGTCTACTCGAAAGACAGGGCGCAGCATGCAGAACATCTGCGGACCGTGCTCCAGACACTTCGAGAGAACCAGCTGTATGCGAAGCAGAGTAAGTGCGAATTTTGGCTCAGCAGCGTGTCCTTCCTTGGTCACATCATCTCGTCCGAAGGCATTGCAGTCGATCCGAAGAAAGTGGAAGCCGTTGCTGATTGGAAGAGGCCTGCGTCTGCTAGCGAGATTAGAAGCTTTCTTGGTTTGGCGGGATACTATCGACGCTTCGTGAAAGACTTCGCGAAGATTGCATCGCCACTGACTCGCCTCACTCAAAAGGGAGTCGCGTATGAGTGGTCGGATGACTGTGAAGCTTCATTCCAGGAGCTAAAACAGCGGCTGATTTCGGCACCCATACTCGCACTTCCGGATGGGCCAGAGGGTTTCCAGATATTCAGCGATGCTTCAGGCCAGGGCTTGGGATGTGTGCTCATGCAGCGGAACAAGGTGATATCCTTCGCCTCCAGACAGTTGAAGCCGCACGAGAAGAACTATCCTACGCACGACTTGGAGTTAGCGGCGATTGTGTTCGCGTTGAAATTGTGGCGTCACTATCTATATGGCGTGGCGTGCGCGATCTATACCGACCACAAGAGCCTCAAGTATCTCTTCACCCAGAAGGAACTGAACTTACGACAGCGGCGCTGGCTCGAACTAATCAAGGACTATGACTTGACGATCGACTACACTCCGGGCAAGGGAAATGTGGTGGCGGACGCTCTGAGTCGGAAATACCTTGCCTCGCTATCCATCGACCGCAGACTACTACAAGATCTCGAAGAAATGGGCATCGATCCGGGTTCGATTCAGGGATATACGGTTGGCGCAGCTGCAGTTAGAGCCGAGTTTGCTGGAAAAGATCATGGCCGCTCAGAAGGATGATCCGTACCTGAAGAAAATGCGGAGCGAATTTCAACAGGTAGTGTGACCGACTTTGCGGAAGACAAGACCGGCGCGTGCGATTGAATGGCCGACTATGTGTTCCGGGATGATTCTGAACTACGAAAGGAGATTATGTCGGAGGCGCATCACGCGAAATATACCTTGCATCCAGGCAGTACCATGTACAAGATGTACAAGGACCTCCGCACGACTTTCTGGTGGCACGGGATGAAGAGAGATGTGGCGCTCTTCGTGTCAATGCATGGCCTGTCAGCAGGTGAAAGCTGAGCATCAGCGACCGGGCGGGGAGATGCAGAACCTTGCCATTCCAGAGTGGAAATGGGATCATGTCACGATGGACTTTATTGTTGGCCTGCCGAAGACACCACGGGGGAGCGACGCCATCTGGGTCATCGTCGATCGATTAACCAAGTCGGCGCACTTCATTGCCATTAAAGTTACTTGGAGCGTTGATCGGCTGGCGCAGATTTATCTTGACGAGATCGTACGGTTGCACGGAGTTCCAGTATCCATCGTCTCTGATCGGGATTCACGGTTCATGTCGCGATTCTGGAGTAGCCTTCAGTCGGCGCTGGGTACCAAGTTGCAGTTCAGTTCAGCTTACCATCCACAGACCGACGGCCAAAGAGCGCGTTAATCAGATTCTCGAAGACATGCTACGGCTCTGCGCAATCGACTTCAAATCAAGCTGGGACGTCCACTTACCGTTGGCGGAATTTGCATATAACAATAGCTACCAGTCCAGCATCCAAATGGCGCCGTATGAAGCCTTGTACGGTCGGAAGTGCAGATCGCCCATTTGCTGGGATGAAGTCGGGGAACGGCAGATACTCGGCCCGGAGTGTAGAACAGACGGTGCAGAAGTCAAGCTAATTCGGGAAAGACTAAAGATTGCACAGAGTCGGCAGAAGAGCTATGCCGACACCCATCGAAGACCGCTTGAGTTCTGTGTAGGCGATCACGTGTTCCTGAAGGTGTCGCCCATGCGTGGAGTTACTCGATTCGGCGTGAAGGGGAAGCTGAGTCCGAGATTCGTTGGGCCGTTCGAAATACTCGAGCGGGTCGCCCCGGTAGCCTATAAGATTGCCCTACCACCAGCGCTTGAAGGTGTACACAATGTCTTCCACGTCTCCCAACTGCGGAAGTACGTGCACGACCCTAGCCACGTGGTGGATTTTGGCCAGCTAGAGCTGAAATCTGACTTATCCTACGTCGAAGCGCCAGTTCAAATTTTAGAACGCAAGGATAAGCTACTTCGAAATCGGGCGATCCCTCTCGTCCGCGTACTCTGGAGGAACCATGCGGCAGAGGAGTCGACATGGGAACTCGAGTCAGAGATGAGGGAAAAGTTCCCTTCATTATTTTCATAGAGGTAGGTTCTATTCTTAAGTTTCGAGGACGAAACTTTTTCTTAGTTGGTTATGGTGTAGTGCCCCGTCCCTACATCGTGCCCCGTACTCTGTCACGGGGTGCGCGAGAAAGGAACACTGTCGCTATCGATTCGGTCGGGACCGATAGGTCGGGATCGGCCGAGTCGATCGAACGGGAACGGTTGAATTAAGACCATTCTCGTTATGGAATGTCTTCTTCGGAACCAAGTCCCATATTCAGCGGGTTGCGCCTCGAGGATTGACTCTGCGGCTGAGTCGGGAGAGACCTCCCGTTGCTCTGCTTTTCACGCCGCTTGCGTTGGTTTTGGCTTTGTTTTCTGAATGCGTTTTCGTGAATGTTTTCGATGGTTTTCATAGCTTGTTTCGAACTCGCATTTCCTATCGAACTCCTTGAATAATGCAGTGTTCTAATCGGTTGCTTGTGCGATTTCAGGTAATCGCGTAGGCGACGTCTAGCGCAACCAGCAAGTTCTCTCGCCGAAGTAAACTCAAGGTGAGTGGCTGACCCTTCTCTTCTCGACCCCCTTCTTAGGCAAATTGATAGTGTTGTTGCGGATGAAACAATGAAACCAAGGGCACGAACACGATGAAAATGAACAAGTTTCAAAGAGAATGTAGGCTATATCTTCATAACTAAAAAGAATTGTCTTTGCACGGTCATTGGACAACTCGTGCACGAGGAACGGCTTCCTCGAGCGATACCCCGAGACACGGGATCGTTTCGGCCTAGGAGGAAGTAAAAGATAGCTGTGCTCGACGAAAGCAAACAATATGGTTAGTCGGGAGAACTTGCAGTGGGGCTCGCTACCCGCGCTGAAAGTGTCGCCGTCTAACCCAGCTATAGTCCAAATATGGCTTGTGATGCCAGTGACCTTCACGAACACGAATTCGCATACGAAATGATAACAACTGACAGGAAAGAACATTGAGTCTCAAAGGCGCGGCACGGTCCGGGGGTAAGTTCCGAAATAAATTACATTATGCTTGTCATTCTCACTTAAAATTCATAGGGATGGTTAGAAACATTCATGAACTAAGTCATATAAACTCATTCAACCAAATGAGAGCTTGGAACTTAACTTGCCACGCACCAGTACAAAGTGTAATGTACTGATCCTCGCTCTCCACGCAGGTACCCCGAACTACGAAGGGCGTGCCACTAAAGCTCAAGGCGAAGTGAACTCTTTTGAAGCCTCGTCGTGTGAAGGCTTGTTTTCTGGATTTCCTTTTGAAGAAGACCCGCACATCAGTCCAAAGAAAAATGACGACTCGACTTCCCGCCATAGCAGGTGGAAATATGTATTGGTTTTTGCTTGTATAAAAGGGTGTAATGTATGGAACGACTATCTCATCGGCGTTCATTTTGTAAGTCGAAGTCATGTTGTAGCCCGCGCGGCAATGATTGTAAAGGAGTCTATGTAAAGTTCTTATTATCAATGAAAAGTCTATTTCTATTTCAAATGTGTTGTTCAATTTCTCTGCGTACTCTAAATTGATGTTGTGTTTCGGATAACCTTATAACTATGCCTTGTGCGATCGTAACTTAGGTTCGTACGGCATCACGCCCGGGGACGACTATCGATTCGACGGAATCGGGGCGTGACATCGGCGGTCCAGGAGGAAGTGGATCTGCAATATATAGAACCCGCATCATCAATAGGGTAAAGGTGGTTGAAATTACGAGCGATGATATTCGTAAAACCACGGAATACTGAAATAATACTTTAGTGCTCTAAGTGGTGGAAAATAGGCCAGTCTACGGTTAGTTACGAACCTTTTCTCACAGAATATGGCGACCCAAAGATGTGATGGAGATATTCTCGGGCGAAAGTGGGTTCTACTTCATTAAATTTGATCTTGCGAATGATCTCGACTGAGACCTGGAAGGAGGACCTTGGACTTTCGACGAAAGGCAGGTTGTTCTCAAAAGATGGCTACCTGAATCTAACTTTGAAAAAGATCAGTTAACTTCAGTTCCAATCTGGATACGATTATGTTGGCTATCTCCTCAATTATGGAGTAACCCGTCCATTATGAAGATGGCGAGCGTAGTAGATAACCCCATCCGCACGGACATCCTGGCCTACGGTTAGGAGACAGCAAATCTCGGACTGCAAAGGCCCTCCCACAGAAGATTGACCTATTACCCCAAATCACGAACGAATTGAACATGAAATAGAATATGAGTGGGTACCACCATCATGTGAAATTTTCCAATGTTTTGGCTATACTAAATCCCAATGTAGGAAACTGATACCAGCGAATGAGGAATAAAACCAGATGGGACAACAAGAGGAGGATGATCACCAAGAAGAACAATAGGATCACGAGCCAGTAAGGAGGCAGCTGGTTGATTCTATACAGATGGAGCATGATGCGGAAGGAGAGGAAGTGGACCAAGGAAAGGAAACAGAAACAACTACCGTGCTTGGAAAAAGACAGATCCCGGAGATGGATACTGAATATATACCGAACCCAACCCAGGATATGGTACTATTTGAGGAAGTAGGAAATAAGAAAAGCAACTTTCAAAGAAAGATGGAGATACAATACCTGATGAATGAGGATGTATCCATAGAGTTAGAAAGGATGAAAAGACAAACAAATAAAACCTCTGCAACAACTAGACAAGAAGCCAAAACATTTGATAACGCGGAGAAATATGAATAAGACAGTCTTGGGGGAGGAGAACTTAGAACTTACCGTAGACAATCTTGAGTGGAGGATGCTAATTAGACGTACGACCTACACCTCAGAAAAAAACATGAGCCTAACCAGGGTTAAGGAAACTCGCCCAAATCATCCTATGGAGAGTCACATAGCGACTTAAGAAGGACAACCAAACCCGTAAATAAATGTATCTCATCACTGGGAATGTTAGAGGGACTAACTCCATTGGCAGGTGGTGAGATATCCAGACACTGGTGCAGAAGTATAAATGTTCGATCGTTTCCATATTAGAGAGTAAAATTAAATTGGGGTCAAAATAAACAGGATGACTCCTCATTAGTATTACGTCCCGATCCTGCAGAGTCCTTTCGTCCTCACTTCGGACTCTGTGAGATTGTTCAACCTCTCTTGGGCATGATGTCGTGCTAGCCTAAGTTGCGCTTACACAAGGCCAAGTCCTGTACAATGATAAAATAGACAAGTTAGACAATAACACAGCAGACAGAATGCATATATTTGAAATAGCAGCGGACGTATTACAGAATTAGAATTGAAACATAATGATAACAAGAAAAAAAACTCTTTATTGATATCTTTGAACATATTACAATCTCTCATTTCTTTTTGATACATTTCGTATTTGGCTTACAATCTCTTAAAACATTACATATTACAATGATCCCGTTCCATACATTATATCCCTTTATATTCAAAACCAACTCTTTGTAACAAATGTCCAACTCTTGGCATCTCTTCTGATTTCTGGCTCCTGCGGATGAGGCTCAGGATATCGCTTTGGAATATCCTTCTTGATTCATCTTGCACTTGCGTGCATACTGATGATGGGTCAGTATATCAACATACTGATGATTGTGAATAAAGACTACATCGTCTGAAACGATCACTAATTCATTTAGTGAGAGAATATTTTTGTGGTGTGATCTTGCTAATTTTACCTATGTCCATTTCATGCATTACAGAGTCAGATTATATCTTTTGAAAACACTTTGAAAACCACAGTTTATTTCATTTCAGTTCAGACATTCAAGGGACTATTCTATTCTTGTGAAGTGCACAACGTGTTTCATGAGCTACAATTATTTATCTTGCTCAAGCAACTCTTAGGGACATTAGCAGCATTGTAGGCATCAAAACATATTTAGCAACTCTTAGAACAACAACATTTATTGCATCAAATAATTTATAGAAGCATTTCATTAAGGAAACATAAGTATTAGCGGACATCACTTATTCAGTGATTCTTACCCATAGTTGATGGTTCATCCCTGCACAAGACAAGGATTAGAATAAATATAATATAACTAATATTTCTCCATGTTCATCTCTATATTGTTAGCTCAAAATCGGACTTTCTATATGTATGCCATCGATTAGCAACTGTGACTCAGGGCTCAGCTCTGCTACTAAACATGTATAAACCAGCAGCTGTGACCCAAGGTTCAGCTCTGCTGATAACGCACATGCAAGAAGCTACGACTCAGGGTTCAGCTCTCCACTAACTGACATCCTATTTATGATAGTCCATGGGTCCGTTTCATGATTAGCCGCCAAGACTCATGGTTTAGCTCATTGCTAATAGACACAACATCCCCCTGATCACGAGGTCTAGCATTTACCTTAGGGTTGTTATTATAATCTCTTCCGGACCGATCGATTCCCAACACCCCAGGAACCGTCGAGAGATTATTACCTTGTGCAAAGTTATCTGAGACCAATGCATGAACTATCCTTCAAATAAAACCATTCAATGCACATGTTATCAATCAGCAATCATCATGTCTTTTCTCTTTTTCGTTTAACCAAGCCAATAGCTCCTCTTTTTTATTTCACTTATTCAAAAAATGGGTCATAGCTCTGCTTTTCTTTTTCGTTCATTCATTCGATCGATACAATTGTCGTCATTCATTCATTCATTCATTCATTCGTTTCAGGAATCAATCAGGCATAAGACAATATTTAGCTAAGCATAGTAACATTTCTATAACAGTGAGCAAATCAGTCTACTCTTTGATAACATACAATTAGGGACGTAAAAGCATACTTTGTTTTCATCTTATTACGCATGGAAACAGTTTATTGATTGAGGCAACATTCTAACTTTAGCATGGCAGGTATCATATCATTTCTTTGCAGGCAACAATTCTTAGCATATAGATTATCTCTATCTTGTTCTTAGCATAGCAACATGTGAATTTCTTATAAGCATACTCAAGGATTACCATCTTGTTATTATCATTAGCATTCATTCAAAAACTCAGATTCTTATAAGGCGTAAGCGAATCATAAAATGAGTCTTCGTCCACTAACTTAGATCAATCGACTTCTATTGTAGAGCCAGCAATTCGATCTCTCTGTATATCTAGTGCCTTCGCAGAGTGGGACACTACTGTCACGACCCGCACCTGCTTTTCAGGATACGAGTGCGTGTCCAAGCCAGCCTACGTCGCAGAGTCGACGGGTAGAACGCTGACACGGCCAAGATGCTCAAAATTACAAAATGTAACATATATTGCTTATTCACATTGCTAAATCAAATCTACAAATTTACAAGGTTTCACAACTTCACATTTGCTAGAAAATACAATGTCTCACAAAATAGAAAAAGACAGCTAATTCAACTATCTAGGTTGACCTCAGCATACCCATGCCTTCCCAATGCTAAGAGTGATCATGGCTAACTTGAAAAATATTAGTTTTCAGTCAGGAATGAAACAAGCACACAAACTGACGACAATGGAAAAACACAATAGATTTCACAAGACATAAAAATAACACATGTGAGATGAAACTAGAAAGTAACCGATGTCATGGCATGTCTAAAAAAGAAAGTAGATAACTCTACCACATGATGTATCTACTAAACGAGCATGTAAATAGGGTGACATGGCAATCAAGAAAAACAAATAAAAGACAACTATCTATGTGTTTTGAAATATGAGTTTCGATATGTGAATGCTAGGGGATAAATTTGGCACCCCGCACATGAATTGTGCGACTGCTATTATGCAAGAATAGACGTTTTAGGGATATTCTGGGTAGTTCACACGTCTACTAGGATATTCCTCTGCCCAGTAGTACTCATGGAGTCAAGTCACAAGCATGGTAATCATGAAAAAGACAGTCATGAACTATAAACAAATCCATGATATTAATCCGTATGACAATGTGTCATCAAGCAAGGATGCATATGTATAAGCACGAAATGGAAACTACTATGAATCGAAAGCAATCAGAAATTTCACTTGCCTTAGCCTTTTGCGGATGATAAATTGGACCGTTGATAAGGTAAACTCAAGCGCTCTGTCACTACCGCAACCTAGATGAGACAAGGCCTACCAATTATTTAATATAGATGACACAATAAATTGAAGTTGATGAAAGATATAGTTTTATTCTTAATTTATAAAATATGTTGTTAATATAAGTCCTAGTTTAGGTCACAATTTGTAATAGCTTAGTTTATCTAAGTAAATATAGTATGGCATTCCTTGTAAGTATTTTCAAACATAGATT
>JANAVB010005596.1:2182909-2243010 GCA_029216955.1 Iris pallida
CATTTGATACTCAAATTACAAATCAAACAAATAAACATAAATTAGATCTCACAAGTTTTTTTATTCCGAGGCTTCCGTACACTTCGACCAACACGACTTTAGCCGCACATGTTCTTCAAAACTTGAAAAGAAAAGCTGGAGAAAGAGAAGAAGAGTTGTTTGTGTGTTCCCTCTTCTCATGATTTCTACCCCTTTTATACACCATAAATTAGTTCTTTCAAGCCCATAATATCTCCCATTATCCTCTAAAGGTTACAACTTCTCAAACCAAAAAAGACTAAGTCATAAAGCAAGTACAAAAATGATTATTTTGGCTCCTAATTCTGTTCACAACATCTTTGATCTGACTCCATGCCTGATTTCATCCATGATGCAGCCTGAATCTCGAAAATCACAAAATATGAAAGTTGTAGCTCTCTGTCTTAGCTTTCCGAACCATTTTGAAGGACCTCAATTGCTATTCGGATGAGAAAGTTATGCTCATTTTGGTGAAAGGTGTCAAAACTGTCCAGAATTGCATTTTAGCTCTTTTGCACATAGAGTCTCCAAATTCATCCTACAGCAAAATATAAATATAATAAGTACCTTTAGTCATAAAATGATCATAAAATTGTGAACATTAAGGGATAAAAATATAATATGTTATGTTCTCATCAAATATCCCCATACTTAACTTTTGTTCGTCCTCGGACAAAACTCTTATTTATTTATTTCCAAAATAAAATCAAGGTTATGTAATGCCAAAAATCAAGAATAAAATAGTTTTTCAAACTCAATATATCATGAAATTATATTCTTAGACAACTTCTAATTCCTTAGTAACTGTTTTTACTTGAAGATAGAGCAAACTAAATTGGTAGACCCTCACGGGAATAAATACTCAACTCTTATCTGTTTGAAGGGTATGTGTTTCACTCAAATTCATTCCAAAAGAATTGATCTACCATAAGCTTGCATATTTTCTCATTCTCCACCACTTAGATCACATGCATAACATAAATCATAAGGACTTTTCATGGGTTGTAATGGGGCTTAGGATTAAGGTAGGATATATTTGGGAGTGTAGCTAAAAAACCATCAAAACTAGTGGAGCAAAAATGATGTAACTCTAGCTCGAATATATAAAACATGTAAAAGTAATCACTCCATTGAGCAGCTTCTTCAATTTGAATTCAAAGTATTCAACATACCCCTTTATTGGAATTGGAGGAGAAATAATAAAAATAAATATCAAAAGTAATTTCCTCCATCACTTTTTTTTCTTTTTATTTTTTCATTTTTTCTGTTTTTTTTTCTTTTTCTTTCTTTCTTTTCTCTCTTTCTTTTTTATTTTTACATAATGAAAATCCATAATTGAGAATGAAAATATGTAGCCAAACTTGAAATTCAGATACCTCCACACTTATTTTTTTGTACACCCATATGTATCATAATGCTCCACTAGCTTTCCGGCTTGGGTAGGGGATTTTTTTTTTCAGGTTAAAGCTTGTAATGTGGGTTCACAAAATAAATGCAATAAGGCTCAAAGGGGTTCAACCAAAGGAAAAATAATTTCAGGGTAGGCTATTTGGCTTAAGTAGCGTAAAAAAATGGCCTTAATCATGTTCATGTATGCATGTGTCGATGTGACCTTGAAGAGAATCTAAGCAAGTTCTAGAGAAACAAATCTATGAAAGAATATCTCTCATCAAAGAAAATAGTGAGACTGAAGTGTCAGTCTAAAGGCTCAAAATCTCACCGACTTTTGTCTACCAAATTTAGTTACAACTATCCTTAAGGAAAATAACTATACTAATTAATTCTAAGTTGAAAAGAATACTTATTCAATCATGTTATAAAAATTTTCTAACATAGTTGAATCTTGTTTATGGCATACACAACAAGAATTATTGAAAACCACGAAAACAAATCTCTTTTTTTTAAGAAAATAAACCGAGAACAAAAAAAATTTCTTTAAATTTATTTTTAAATTTATTTATTTAAAAAAACTATGCATCTAAAAAATAACTAAACATAAATATCCTTACCTACAATTAAAACTGACATTGTCACTAATGAAAGTCTAAATGAAAATAACCGACAAAATAAAAAAATAAAAAATAAAAAAATGCAAGAATATAAAAAACTCCCCTTGGGTTGCCTCCCAAGCAGCGCCTTTGTTTAATACGTCGTTGGCTCGACTCTATGCACACTTGAGACAACTACGCAAAGATTTTACATCTTGAATGGAGGCCTGCAAAATAGAGGGTAAAAATATCTTGTTAAAAATTGACAATGACATATAAGGAAAGTTACCTGACTGTTGCATTTCTGTAAAATTATTGAATGCTGCTACAGTTTTCTGCATATTAGAACTCAACGATAACTCCTCATCCACTTTTCAAGATGCTTACTGATGGCAACATCCATCCTTCTTTGCCATCAAGTTCAAAAACTTCTCTAGATTAGGTACTACATCGTCATTTGGAATATTCGTGTCTACAATGTTGTTGATCTCTTCTTCTTGTTTTGACGATGTAGGTGATTCTTCTACTAGAATGTCCACCTCTTTATCATTTCTCAAAATAATTGTACCTGCAATATCTTTTGAATTTATTATTTGAGATGATAATTTTTCTGAACTTTGTGCCTCAAGCTTATTAATTATTGTAGCCATTTGGCTCATTTGATTGTTCAGACTTTGGATGCTGGCCCTTGTCTCCTGAATACTGGCCCTTGTCTCCTGTTGAAATTTTAAATTATTAGTGGCAAGAGACTTAACAATATCTTCTAAAGACATACCAGAGTTTTGGCCCGATTGTTTTTTATGGGGATATGGTTGCTTGTACTGTTGGTAACTTAGGCAATTTTGAGTTACAATGGGTTCGTTTTGAAGTATTGGACACATATCAGTTGGATGTCCTTCTTGTAAACAAATCTCACAAGCCATTGTTGCTTGCAAGTTACCTACAACCATTTTATGAACAATAGAAGTTAAACTAGCAATTTGTTGTTGAAGAGAAGAAACATTTACCTCGTTAGCGTACCTAGATGGAAGATCCAACCAAGTGCCAACTTGTTGATAATTGGTCGCCATGTCCTATTAAATCTTTTTTTAATAAACAGAAAATTATTTCATGAGAATAAAAAGCACAAACTTCAACTAGAATTACTCCCCGGAAACGGCGCCAAAATTTGGTGTGCTGTCGTAGGCACCCAAAAATAAAACCTTTACTATTAAAAATATAGTAGTGTGAGTAAGGATCGTTTCCACAGAGAGTAATTAGTTTAGATTTGTACTAAGTGAATAATAAAAGGGGGGGATGAATAAAATGAAAGAAAATAAAAAGAGAAAGTAGAATATGAAAATAAATCAAAATAACAAATGTTGGTCTAAGTCTACGTCTACCATCGGAATCTTGAAACTGATCATAGATGCAAATACATATTGATTTGTATTATGAATATTCATCGTTGGAATTATTTCTATCTCCTTTAACCACAATTAATTAGAAAGAAGCGACCTAATTAACCTTAACTACTAAATAACCTCAGACAAGTGCTAAGGTTTAATTTAGTAGCGTATTAAACTTAATGAGATTGATGAAACAAAATAACACAAGCACAAGCGGTCGCATTTAATTTTGTCGAATGGTTTCTTCCTAAGATTTAATAATACAAAGCAGTAATTTACTAAATCTTGGTTTCTTCACAAATTAGAGGGATCGAACAATTTCGGATTCGATATATAATTTAGCAGTAGAATATCAAGAGTAATAAACTAGTATGCATCCTAGTAATTAAACAAGATAATCATGAAATATGCATAAGAAAACATTTGATACTCAAATTAAAATAAACAAACAAAAAACATAAATTAGATCTCACAAGTTTTTATTCATTCCGAGGCTTCCGTACACTTCGACCAACACGACTTTAGCCGCACATGTTCTTCAAAACTTGAAAAGAAAAGCTGGAGAAAGAGAAGAAGAGTTGTTGTGTGTTCCCCTTCTCATGATTTCTACCCCTTTTATACACCATAAATTAGTTTTTTCAAGCCCATAATATCTCCCACATATCCTCTAAAGGTTACAACTTCTCAAACCAAAAAGACTAAGTCATAAAGCAAGTACAAAAATGGTTATTTTAGCTCCTAATTCTGTTCACAGCATCTTTGATCTGACTTCATGCCTGATTTCGTCCATGATTCAGCCTGAATCTCGAAAATCACAAAATATGAAAGTTGTAGTCCTCTGTCTTAGCTTTCCGAATCATTTTGAAGGACCTCAATGCTATTCGGATGAGAAAGTTATGCTCATTTTGGTGAAAGGTGTCAAAACTGTCCAGAATTGCATTTTAGTTCTATTTTTCACATAGTGTCTCCAAATTCATCCTACTGCAAAATATAAATATAATAAGTACCTTTAGTCATAAATGATCATAAAATGGTGACACTAAGGGATAAAAATATAATATTTTATGTTCATCAATTATAGTTATTACTTATTGATATTATTTCACATGATTTTGGTAATTTTTAATCATTTTTAAACTATTAAAAACTGTTTTAAGTCATGACTTGTGATTTTGATGTGCTGCTAGTGAAACCCTAGAGACTGACTGACCTAGAGCCTAACCATGTGATTGGGGATTTATTATCATTTTTAGCCTAGGGGTAATTTGGTATTTTGGCTTATTAGAATTTTTGATTAAAATATTGATTGGTGGTGGATACTTTGACTTTGACTGATTGAGACTTGGTAGACTAGCCTAGAAGCTGTTGACACATTTTATTTTGAGTAATTAACAGCATCTTCGTAGTTTAGTCTTCTGTTCTTCAGATTCAAATATTCTCAGAAGATGTACTACATGGAGTTCTTCTCTTCAAGAGCTTCCTCCTTCGTCCTTGAAGATTGTAGCAGTTACCGGCGTCGGCGTCTTCCTGCTTAGAGTCTTCGTGTCTGTATTAGTCTAGGTATATCTGTAAACACTAAAGGATGGATGATAACTAAAAGTACAAATCGAAAAACATAGTCATTCAGAGCGGCATACCGGCGGTATGCTTCGGCATACCGGCGGTATACCGTTTTCGTGTCCAGAAAAGTTTCTGTGGCAAAAAGCGGCATACCGACGGTATGCTTCGGCATACCGGCGGTATACCATTTTTGGACTCTAGAAAGTTGCTGTCTCGAATGTCGGCATACCGACGGCATGCTGCGGCATACCGGCGGCATGCCGTTTCTAGCAACACAATTGTTGTTGTGATAAATTGTCGGCATACCGGCGGTATACCGAAGTTTGAATACTTAGTTTTCGATTTGGTCTGACACACATTAATGGCCGCATTTAATGCTATTGAACGGTCATAAATATGACCGTTACTATTTGGCCGGCATACCGGCGGTATGCCGCGGCATACCGACGGTATACCGGTCTGCGTACATTCAGAAGCATTAAATGCCACCCACTCTTGGTTTTCTTATAAAAGGAAGCTCTCTCTCTCTTGAGCTTCTTAACCAACTCCTTCATAAATTTTCCAACAACCAAGAGCTCCACCATTAATACTTCCAAAGCTTTTCATTGTCATCATCCCAAAGTGCTAGAGTATTAAAGAGTTGTACACTTTCGATCTTCAAGTGTTAGAAGATCAACAAGCTTTCATTCTCTTTTGTTTGAAGTTGGCGAGCCTTCGTAAGAAAACTCGTGTGTAGAAGTTGGCGAGTCTTCGATCCAAACTCGTGTTGAAGTTGGCGAGTTCTTCGGATCCAAACTCGTGTGTACTATTTACATAATAGTGGATTAAAGCCGGAGAGAGTTCCGGGACTGGATTGCCTCAAAAGAGGATACCAGGATACATCCTTGCGTTTGCGTTTGATCTTTCTAATCTTTACTCTTAATTGGTTTTATTGCATCATTTGTTATAGTTTAGTTTTAATTTCCCTATTCACCCCCCCTCTAGGGTTCTACAATTGGTATCAGAGCTTTGTTCTCTTGATTTGGATTTACTTCCTTGAGTTATCCATGGCCTCTAACCCTAGCTTCAACACGTTTCACAATGAGGGACACTCCACAAATAGGCCTCCCCTATTTGATGGTACCAACTATAACTACTGGAAGATTAGGATGGGCATTTATCTAAAGTCCATAGATTTCGACTTATGGGATTGCGTGATAAATGGCCTTCCTACTCCTTCCAGAGCTGTTGAGGATATTGCTTCTGACACCCTTCGGGAAACACTTGCCGAAAACATCAAGAAGCTTGCGTGTCGAGATGCCAAGGCAATGAATGCTCTTTACTGTGCTCTTGACAGTAGTGAATTCAACCGTATCTCTACTTGCAAGACTTCTAATGAGATTTGGAAGTTACTTGAAGTCACACACGAGGGTACCTCACAAGTGAAAGAATCTAAGATCAGTAGACTCACGCAAGAATATGAGTCTTTTAAAATGAAGCATGATGAATCTATTGCTAGCATGTTTACTCGTTTTGGTGACATCATTAACCCTCTCTTCTCTTGGAAAGGAATATCCCGCTCATGAAAAGATAAGGAAGATTCTTAGAGGATTGACCAAAGCTTGGAGTCCTAAAGCTACCGCAATCATTGAGGGGAATGATCTAACCGTCATGAACCTAGAAACCCTCATGGATAAGCTAATGACTCACGAGCTTGACATGAAGGATCAAGAGGAATCCTCCATTCAAGAGAAGGAAAGGAGAAGACCAAAGAAAAGGAGAAGAATCTTGCTCTCAAAGCATCAAGGTCCTACTCTAAGGATAGCTCCGACGACAATGAATCGGACGATGATGAAGATATAGCTCTCACAGCTAAGCACTTTCGGAAGTTCTTAAAGTTCAACAAGGCCAACCGCTCTAGACGGGACAATGAAGAAGACCCGGCATGCTATCAATGCAGAAGACCCGGACATATCAAGAGGGATTGTCCGATGATGGTGCGAAAAGACTCAAGCAAGTACGAGAAACCTAGCAAGGGAAGCTCGTCCTCCAGAAAGTTCGCCAACACTAGCATTTGGTGTGAAAGCGACGCGAGCGACTCCGACAACGACAAGGAGTGCAAACACAACGCCAACGTTTGTCTCATGGCAACTGATGAGGTAATTGATGATTTTTCCTTAAACACTCTTACCTATGATGATTTGGAGAAAGCCATTCTTGAGTTACATGAAGAACACAAAGGTGTTCGGAATAAATACAAGAAATCTCTTAAGGAAGTTGAGGCTCTTCAATTTGAAGTAGAGAGGCTCTCAAGCATCATTATTGATATGAAGAAAAAATCTTCTATTTCTGACACGGATGAAATAGAGTCTCTGCGACTCAAATTTCAAGAATCTCTTGACACTCTCAAGAAAAGGGATGATGAGATTCTATCCTTGAGAAGCTCTTATGAATTTGCTATGCGCAAATGTCAAGATGCCAATAAAAGAGAATATGACACTTCAGTCAAGTATAATGATCTTCTTTCACGGAGTAAGAAGTTAAATGATAAGAATACTTCTCACATGCATGCTCCAAGACACTCTCACACTCATCACCATGCTAGACATAACTCTTACATGAACACTACACACAACTCCTTTTCTAACACTAGAAGAGAACCTTTTGTTAAAAAGGACACCTCTCGTCATGCCTTTTATTATCATCATAACACTCATGGTAGAACTTTTCACACTAGAAACTCACATATGCACAACACTCACACTTCCTATTCTAAATCTTCCTTGATGTGCAATTATTGTGGTTTGGTTGGTCATACCTCAAATTTTTGTTATACTAGAAAACAAGTTGATATGAAAGTTCTTAAGTGGGTTCCTAAGACTAACACTCGTGGACCCATAAGATCATGGGTACCAAAATGTTCATCTTCAACTTATGTTGTAGGTGACAAATCCTTCTCATGCTAGAAGCAAATAGATTCTCGATAGCGGTTGTTCACGGCACATGACCGGTGATGCTTCACTTTTTACAACGCTATCGATGAAGAAAGAAGGACACGTCTCCTTCGGTAATAATCTTAAGGGTTATATCATTGGAAATGGTAATATCGGTTCTCCTCCTTACCCTTGCATAAATAATGTTTGTCTTGTTACTAATCTCAAGCATAATCTCCTTAGTATTAGCCATCTTACCTATAATGGCTATGATATCAAGTTTGTTAAACTCAAATGCTACATTACCGATAGCTCAAATGGAACTATTGTGTATGAAGGCATTAGAGAAAACAATATCTATGTTCTCTATCTTGTTGAAGGTACTAACAATGACAGGTGCCTAGTTGCAAAGAACGATGAGAGTTGGCTTTGGCACATGAGGCTTGGACACGCCAACATGGATACCATCTCTCGCCTCGCCTCCAAGAAGCTTGTACGAGGACTTCCTAGTATCCCTTTCAAGAAGGATATGGTTTGTGAAGAATGCGAGAAAAGTAAGTTGACTAAATCATCCTTCAAATCCATTAACTCTGTGAGTACCACTAGACCCCTTCAACTTATTCATATGGATCTTTTCGGGCCTAGTAGAGTAGCTAGCCTTGGTGGCAAACTTTATGCCTTTGTTTTAGTTGATGATTTTTCGAGATTTACTTGGGTTATTTTCTTACTTGCAAAAGTGATACTTTCGTGAATTTGTTGCTTTTGTAAACGTGTTCAAAATGAGAAAGGTTTTTCTATTAACAAAATTAGGAGTGATCATGGAGGTGAATTTGATAATGTTGATTTCAAAAGATTTTGTGAAAAGAATGGTTTTGGACATGATTTTGCTTGTCCCCGTACTCCTCAACAAAATGGTGTTGTGGAGAGAAAGAATAGAACCCTTGGCGATATGGCCCGGGTCATGTTAAACCAATATAGGCTCCTCCAATATTTTTGGGCGGAAGCCGTTAATACGGCGTGTCATGTTATTAATAGGGTCTTGATTAGACCTATTACTAAAAAGACTCCTTATGAGCTTTGGTTTAACAAAATTCCTTCTATTGAATATTTCAAGGTTTTTGGTTGCAATTGTTTTATTTTGAATACCAAGGATAACCTAGGCAAGTTTGAAGAAAAAGCCTATGAAGGAATATTCCTTGGATACTCTACTCATAGCAAGGTTTTCGTGTTTTTAATAAAAGAAGTCTTGTTGTCGAAGAGTCAATCAATGTCTCTTTTAATGAGCTCAACTCTTCTACATTCTCCTCTTCCGAGGATATTGATGACATCTCGTTTGGGTTGGAGAACTCCTCTATTGAGGATCGTCCTTCTTCATCTAACAATGAAGTTGTGACCCCATCAAAGAGTCTCCTCCTCTCGAGCCTCCTCCAAAGGATCTTCCAAGAGAATGGAGATTTGTCACCAATCATCCTAAGGAGCTTATCGTTGGGGATCCTTCCTCAAGTATTAGTACAAGATCCGCCACACGTGATCTTTGTGCCAATGTGGCTTTTATATCTCAAATAGAGCCTAAAAATGTTAATGATGCTTTTCTTGATAAATTTTGGATGATAGCTATGCAAGAGGAGCTAAATCAATTTGAGCGAAGCAAGGTTTGGGAACTTATCCCAAAACCCAGCAATCATCCCATTATTGGAACTAAATGGGTGTTTCGCAACAAGCTAAATGAAGATGGGTTAGTGACTCGTAACAAAGCCCGATTGGTTGCTCAAGGCTATAACCAAGAGGAAGGCATTGACTACGACGAAACCTATGCTCCGGTTGCACGTCTTGAATCCATTCGTATGCTTTGTGCATTTGCTTGCTTTAATGACTTTAAGCTATTTCAAATGGATGTTAAGAGTGCTTTTCTTAATGGTATTATTAAGGAGGAAGTTTATGTTAAACAACCTCCCATTTTTGAAGACTTTCAATTTCCTAACCACGTTTTCAAACTCCATAAAGCCATTTATGGCCTCAAACAAGCTCCACGTGCTTGGTATGAGCGCCTTAGCTCTTTTCTTGTCTCTCACAATTTTTCAAAGGAAAAAGTTGACACCACACTTTTTATTAAATCCCATAATGGAACTCTCTTATTAGTTCAAATTAACGTTGATGATATCATCTTTGGTTCTATTAATAACATACTTTGTGTAGAATTTGCCAAAGTTATGCAGGAAGAGTTTGAAATGAGCATGATGGGTGAACTCTCCTTCTTCTTGGGGTTACAAATCAAACAAGGACCTAAAGGAACCTTCATCAATCAAGCAAAATATACAAAGGACCTCCTCAAGCGTTTCGACCTTGACTCATCCAAATCAATGAGGACCCCCATGGCTACAACGACCAAGCTTGACAATGATGAAGAGGGCACATCGGTTGACATTCGTAAGTACAGAGGTGTGATCGGTAGCTTGCTTTATTTAACTGCTAGCCATCCGGATATCATGTTTAGTGTTTGTTTGTGTGCACGATATCAAGCCAATCCAAAGGAATCACATTTGAGTGCCGTTAAGCGCATTTTTCGTTATCTCAAAGGCATCATTAACATGGGTCTTTGGTATCCGAAATCCTCATCCTTTGAGCTTCAAGGCTTTTCGGATGCGAATTTTGCCGGATGCAAGATTGACCGAAAAACCACTAGTGGCACATGTCAATTCCTCGGGAAGTCCTTGGTATCGTGGTTTAGTAAGAAGCAAAACTCTGTCGCTCTCTCCACCACTGAGGCGGAGTATATTGTGGCTGGTTGTTGTTGTGCACAAATTCTTTGGATGTCACAAACACTTTTAGATTACGACATTTCTCATTCTTGCACCTCTTTTAAATGTGATAACACTAGCTCTATCAATCTCACGAAAAACCTGATTTATCACTCACGCACGAAGCACATAGAAATTAGACACCACTTTCTTCGTGACCATCAGCAAAAAGGAGATATCCGTCTTAAATTTATTGATACTACTTATCAATTAGCCGATATCTTCACTAAGCCTCTCCCGGAAGATCGCTTCTCTTTCCTTTGCCGTGAACTAGGCATTTTATCCTTTGATCCCTAACCTCATTTCATCCGGCACACCGACGGTATACTGCGGTATACCGGCGGCATGCCGTTTTTCGAAGCAGAATTTTGTTCTGTTTCGATTTTCGGCATACCGTCGATACACGTCGGCATACCGCCGGCATGCCGTTTTCGAAGCAGGATTACGTTCTGTTTCGATTTTCGGCATACCGTCGGTACACGTCGGCATACCGTCGGCATACCGGATGTCTGCGGACAGGACTTCTGATCTGAGATGCGGGCCCACTCTTTTATCTCTTCTCCTTTATTCTTTCCATCCTATCTTTATTCCCTCTCTTCCATCAAATCCCTCATTAACTACCCATCTCCTCAACTCCCCTCCTATTAATTACCCTTCTTATCACCTTTCCCCTTTTCTCTCCTCTTTTTACTCCACACATTTATTCACCCCATCACCCTTTCAACTTCCCACTTTACTTCTCCTCTTTAACCGTTCCCTCCTCCCCACCCTTTTTCAAACTTATCTCTTCATCTTCCCCCTCTTCTTTAAAAACCCTCCTTCTTTCTTCTCCTCTCT
The DNA here is from genome assembly GCA_029216955.1 of Iris pallida. NCBI lineage: Eukaryota > Viridiplantae > Streptophyta > Magnoliopsida > Asparagales > Iridaceae > Iris > Iris pallida. Next base: position 2,194,411 of record JANAVB010005596.1, read on the forward strand.
ACTACTTCTTCCTCTCCACCAAAGCCCAAAATCCTTCTTCATGGCCAACCCTAAGCGCCCCCGATCCTCCTCCTCCTCTTTCAACCCTTTCGTCCCGGTGGCGCTACCTTCCGGCTATGACCAACACGTTTTCTCCAACGCATTGGCGGCCGAGCTTTAGTTCCAGCATTTTGTCAACCACAACGTGTTCAAAGGACGGCCAATCAACTGGAACCTCTTCCCTGGTCACGTCCCTTTGTTTGACGATGCCGGTCTCTCCTCCCTTCTTCGGCGCCAGATTCCTGTCTACTCTGCTGCTGTCCGCCTTTTCTACTGCAACTTGCGAGTGGATGACGACGACCCTACCGCCATCCAATCCATGGTCAATGACCGCCACTTCCGTCTCACATCCAAGGAAGTGGGGGCTATCTTGGGCATCCCGGACAGAGGGGATGCGTTACCTCTTTTGGGTGCTCTCACCTCCTCGGCGGCGTCACCTTTCGACGAATTCTGCCGTATCATCTGCAAGGGTCCCAACCCTCCTGCCATCCCGGCCCTCTCAGCCCAGTTGGAGCCATTTTACTACGAGCTCCATCGTATCGTGTGCCACACTCTTTTTCCTAAGGGCGGGAACTATGACGCAATCACCGGTGATGCTCTTGTCCTCATGTATCATCTATATGCCCGGAAGCGATTTTCCTTCCCAAAGACTCTTCTTCTGCAATTCCGGCGTACCTTGCCATCGGGGAAGCAGAACCTCTGCTACGGTTCCTTCATCACTTTGCTTTTGGAGGCCAAACAGGTTGACTTGTCTCTCTGCTCCTCGGATGGGGTCCCCTCATTTCTTGCTGTCTCCCGTACCCTTGCTGCCGCTGCCTCTTCCCGTGCTTCCTCTTCCCACGAGCAACCGGGTTCCACTCCTGCTGCCCCTGCATCTACCCCTCCTACTTCGGGCCGCTATATGCCTCTCACTCAGCACCACTTTGATCTAAGGATGGCCCAGGCGGAGGAGCAGATGCGAGCCCACACTCGTGGACTTGGCGCCCTGATCCAGTCTCGCTTCCACGATCAGGGGTACTTCATTCAGCGCACTCTGCAAGACCGGGATGCCTTTCTGGATCTTAATCTTCAGGATCCCATGTACTCGGCCCCACGTTTCTCTGACCCCAATGCCTATGGGTTTATGTACCCGGACAGCATTGACCCTTTTGGCGCTCTCCAGCAGGCTCAGGATGATGATGGTGATGATGATCCGGCAGAGGATTAGGGATCGTTTTCCTTTGGTGATGGTTTCGGTGTTTTAGTGGTTCTAGTTGTTATGTGTGTTTTCTGTTTGTTGTCTTTAGTGGTCCTTCGGGGACCGGTTTATGGTTGTTTTTGGTGTTTGCTGTCCTTCGGGGACATTATCTATGGTTGTTTGTTGTGTCTGGCTCTCGGTGTGGAGAGTCTTTTATCTTATTACTATGGACTGTATGGGTCCAGCATGTATTCACTTTCTCTTTAATATATTCATGCATGCTTTTCTCATGACATTTCTCTTATGCAATATTCTTTTGGTTATCCCCATCTTTGACTAAGTGACAAAGGGGGAGAAATCGTATTGAGGGGGAGCTGTCTACCTAAGGGGGAGCTACTCCCTGAAGATGCCATCTCTCTAATTTGTCAATTATCAAAATGGGGGAGTTTGTTGACACATTTTATTTTGAGTAATTAACAGCATCTTCATAGTTTAGTCTTCTGTTCTTCAAATTCAAATATTCTCAGAAGATGTACTACATGGAGTTCTTCTCTTCAAGAGCTTCCTCCTTCGTCCTTGAAGACTGTAGCAGTTACCGGCGTCGGCGTCTTCCTGCTTAGAGTCTTCGTGTCTGTATTGGTCTAGGTATATCTGTAAACACTAAAGGATGGATGATAACTAAAAGCACAAATCGAAAAACATAGTCATTCAGAGCGGCATACCGGCGGTATGCTTCGGCATACCGGCGGTATACCGTTTTTGGATTCTAGAAAGTTGCTGTCTCGAATGTCGGCATACCGACGGCATGCTGCGGCATACCGGCGGCATGCCGTTTCTAGCAACACAATTGTTGCTGTGATAAATTATCGGCAAACCGACGGTATGCTGCGGCATACCGACGGCATGCCGTTTATAGCAGCTCTAAACTTTCTGTGACATTCTATCGGCATACCGACGGTATGCTCCGGCATACCGGCGGTATACCGAAGTTTGAATACTTAGTTTTTGATTTGGTCTGACACACATTAATGGCCGCATTTAATGCTATTGAACGGTCATAAATATGACCGTTACTATTTGGCCGGCATAACGGCGGTATGCCGCGGCATACCGACGGCATACCGGTCTGCGTACATTCAGAAGCATTAAATGCCACCCACTCTTGGTTTTCTTATAAAAGGAAGCTCTCTCTCTTGAGCTTCTTAACCAACTCCTTCATAAATTTTCCAACAACCAAGAGCTCCACCATTAATACTCTCCAAAGCTTTTCATTGTCATCCTCTCCCAAAGTGCTAGAGTATTAAAGAGTTGTACACTTTCGATCTTCAAGTGTTAGAAGATCAACAAGCTTTCATTCTCTTTTGTTTGAAGTTGGCGAGCCTTCGTAAGAAAACTCGTGTGTAGAAGTTGGCGAGTCTTCGGATCCAAACTCGTGTTGAAATTGGCGAGTTCTTCGGATCCAAACTCGTGTGTACTATTTACATAATAGTGGATTAAAGCCGGAGAGAGTTCCGGGACTGGATTGCCTCAAAAGAGGATACCAGGATACATCCTTGCGTTTGCGTTTGATTTTTCTACTCTTTACTCTTAATTGTTTTTATTGCATCATTTGTTATAGTTTAGTTTTAATTTCCCTATTCACCCCCCCTCTAGGGTTCTACAGAAGCTAACCCTAGCTATGGTGTCCCTAGTCTAACTTAAGTTAACCTATTTTAGTCATTAGAAATTAGTTTTGAAATAGGAAGATTAAGTTTAAGTGAAATGGTTTCATGACTTATGACTTAACTCAATGACTTGTGATTTTTCCAATTCATGACATAGAAATTGACCTACTAGGCCCAAGTGACTTGGTTTGACCCAGAGTTGACCAAGAGTTAACTTTGACCTAGTTTGACCTAGAATTCATGTAGATTGCATCGTAAACTTCATTTATCATATTTTAAAAATATTATAACCCATATTACTCTGTTTAGGGCATTGTGACTCCAGTGCAGACATCTGATATTACACTACTCTTTTCAGAGTAGCAGGCGAGTATATTCTCTGATAGTTCTTCCATTTACTTGTCGTTTACTATATTTCAGTTGTAGCTAGTTTTATCTGATTCTCTGTTTCAAACATGATTTGTTATTACTGGATCCATTTCATGTAACACTCACTTATATTATATGGCCTCTATTTCTGGAACCACCTACTGGAATCACCCTAGAATCATTTACTGGAATCATTCGTGTACTGGCTGGTCTTATACTTATTTTCGTGTCGGGTTATGGATTCACTTGTACTTGCTGGACGGGGAAATATTGGAATAGGCATGCGAATATACCCAAATACTGGAACCACTTCCTTGGAATTATACTGGAATGATAGCCACCCCATACTTGGCCGAGTGTAATGACCCGCTCCGCCCTAGCGGAACGCCGATTCAAGCGGCAAGTGAACGACTCAAACGAGCCGTCGACCCAAAGAGTTGGCATCGACCTGATGAAGAATCGATGCGAGGCTTACACTGTCCCGTCAAGAGGAAATCCAGACTTAGACTTTCAAAGGCGCGCTCGGAGTATCGCTCGGCCGATGCGAACATCGCTAAGGTGGGTGGCTCCGATGAACCCGTCTTTGTTTAGCCTAGACACATAACAATACGAACACTATTGCTAGAATCGTTAGGCGATAACACCGTGCATGCTAATAAATGAATGACTCAACACACCTAGCTAAGGGAATAATCCCATCTTGTATGCTTTTTTGGAACATGGAAAAGAACTCGGTAAATATAGAAACTTTCGTACCGCGCTCTACGCTCGTGCTAAGGCACAAGCTTACGTTCAAGTCCCTTACGCGTTCAATAATGAAACAATGAATGGTTTACAACAATAAAACGGAAGACTATCGACATAGTCGTTCTGAGTAGAGTATAGCAACATTGAAAGACTTCGGGACCGATGGGTCGCCAAGGCGACTCCCGCACGGGGAGTTGCATAATGTATGAATGAATAATGAATGAATGAATCAACGAATGAATAAATGAATACGTGAAGAATGAATGAATGAACGAACAAGTGAAAGAAAGAAATGAAAGAGTGAATAAAAGATAAGAAAAGAAAGAATAGTTAGCGACAGGTATGACGGGCACGTACAACGGGGCTCGCTACCTGCGCTGCACGGACGCCAACCTGGTCGATAACGCATTATGGCTCAGAGACAGCCTATGGCTCAAAGACAACCGTTAAGTTAAATGACAAGTCAATACGAAATGGTCGTGGACAAACGGCACGGGCGATAGGGGGAATACCGTGGCCGGCCTAGGCGGAATCAGACATGGGGCTTACGGGCTGCTTTAAGTGGGGGCTCGGCCACTCAAGAAGACGTAAGGCCATGCATTTCAAGAGACTATCAAGGTGTACTAGCCATCACGCTTCGATAGGTAAGAAATCCCAAGTAATATGTCCAAAATGGCTTGTGATGCCAGCGACCCATGCATGTAGATTAAGTGGACTATGCTGGTAGCAATCCACGTGCAAGTCCTTGCATTGAAACAAGTAGTCTAAGTTAGCTAAATGAAGTGCCTCCTGAACATGATTGAAATGTAACACACCAAGTGAATAAAGAGTAATTCATGCAAAATGAGTTAGAAAACGTACCTACAATGTGCTAGAACCCGAGGCAGGGACACGCCCTTGATATTAAAAGTTTACATGAGACACGTTAAGTTATTCCTTATAAATTGTTGACTAACTTGGTTTACTTTGGACAGGGAAGACTGGACGGTAAGTATGGGTAAGTCGTGCATGTATTTTCATACGACACTTGAATTCGGCAACATGAGATAGGTTTGGAATATGCCATAAAACTGATCATAAGGCAAGATTAGAAAGATAATGAATGATAGACGGTGCACGAAAGTAAATAGAACGTGTTTAGTAATGATAGCATTGTGGGCGAGCTAGCCTCCCCACCAGTGCATAACAATGTACTGATAACCCCATAGTCTGCTTGCAGGATACAGAAGACGTCGTCGAGTATGGAGCTTCCCTCGAACGTGCTAAGGCGCGGAGCTATCTCTAGAGCCTTGGGGCGTTGCAAGGAGCTGGAGCACCATATATAGGACATAATGTATCGGAACATCGCCATGAATCATTCTATGTTGTAAGCCACTTGGCACGCATTTTATGTTTCAGAGAGAGAGCTTGAGAGACTTGTAAACTCGGCCTAGCGCCACTTGTAAACTTCTTGAATGTCAATAAGAGTTCGAACTCGCTTCAATTTGTGTTTATTTACTTTCCGTTGCAAATGGGAACACTCTGTGCGACTATGTGGCCTAGCTCAAATCGACCGTTTCTGGACTTGGTTTTGCACGGGCGCAACCCAGGCCCGTGCGGCATCACGCCTTAGCGAGGACGATCGCTCCTACGGGAGTGGGGCGTGACAGATTGGTATCAAAGCACAGCTTTACGTCCTTGGACTTCATTTCAATTTTCTTAGTTTTGAAAGCTCGATTTTGAAACAAAAGAAGTGTACGCTCTCTCTCATTGTGCCTTGGGATGTTCCATACAATAAGTCTAATATTTTTAAAATCTCGTACAAGTACTCGGTTGAACGGGATCGATAGGCGAAGACCTTTGTGCCAAACCATGACGGACTTAAGTCGAAAGAAAACTAAAATGCTAGAAGTTAGCAAACGAAAAGCGTGCTTGAATAACCTTACGTTGACAATAGCGAACGTGTACATGAGACCGAAGTATAGTTCGAACGGGATGGTTATGCACGCAGCCTTTTAGCTAAGTTGTGCCGCGTATTGCGTACCTCAACTTTTGGTGCAATCGAGTTGCGAGCGATATCAAGTACCGCTCGGTCGGGAACAAAGCTACACTTAGAGTGTATATCGATAGGAACGCTATCGAGTTCACGCTTAGGTGTGCACAAAAGATTGATTTAGATTTTGAGTAACGGGCAAACGCGCGACTGAACATATCGATTGGGAATCTGTCACGACCCACACCCTTATGAGGGGCACGAGCACGTGGGTACGTCCAGCCTACGCCGCAGTATCGGCGGTAGAACGTTGTATATAACGCCTGTAAATACTATGACTAATAATATAAAGGTACATGTACAGTATATACTCTCCGAATGGAGGTGACATATCAATACAGTTTCAATCACAGAATAAAACTAAGATAGATAGCTCAGAAAGAGAACATATGATAGATGAAATAGTAAATAAGTCCAGTGTCCAATACAAGCCCAGATATATACAACATCACAAGGTCTCAAAATATAATATAGAAAGCTAAAGTCTGATAAAGCTAGCTGGATCACAGTCCAGTCAAACCTAGCTAATCTACACTACTCCGGGAGTACAAAATCTAGTGGCTCTACTATAAGGCCACGGTCCTGGACTACTCCATCTAACTCGAGCCCATAATAGGCCGAGCAGTCCGCCTCAGAATCATCTGTAATATATCATAACGGTATCCTGTCAGGAAAATGAGCAAGTACAAGCACTAACAGCAGTTCCATGTGAATTGACAAATTCTATAAGAGACAGTATAATGAACTACAAGACAAAGATATATAAAAACTTGGGAACCATTCGGAAGCTGAGTTACAACCCTTAAACCAAACAAGGACCGGGGATGTAACTCTTCTTCCGAGCAGAACTTAGTCTCTAATCAAGGTACAATGTAAAGGCAAGTAGAGCATGTGAGTAACTGTATATCATGGCATGGTAAGGAAATACTGAATGTAGAACAGAGCAGGATATACGATAAGATAAAGTAAATATAAAATGTGACTTGAATTATTAGAGCGATATGTGATCAACTTAGGATAAGTGACAGGACAGGCTATCCACTTGGCCCGGCAATCCGCGGTGACCTCAACGAAAAGTCATGCCGGCCAACCTGGATAACGAGCATAAGGCAAAAGGATCTCGCTATACCCTTCGTGAGGAAAGAGTGGCACGAGCACAAGAATAGTGACGGGGTAGCTTGGATCACATAGCCCCTAATAATTCTCCATTCCCGAAAAGTACAATTGATCTGGACATGACACGTCATAGCACGTGATTTCGTAAGAGGGTAACAAATCCCCTTAGAAATCGGTGTCTATACAAGTACAGGGAACAAGACAGAAAGTGTACCAATATACCCAGAAATCCATGAACAACATCTCATGCCGTGATCCAATGTTTACTAGTCCGTGAACTATCGTGACTGAGAATCAAGTAAGACACTACGACTGAATCGGATATAGCAAATATTAAGACAATGAAAACTATCAGTGAATGTACTCACCTGCTGTCCTGAGCTGTAGGGTATATCAATGCTCAGAGCGGTAATCAGAAACCTAAAGATGATATATTGTATGTTAATTTAGGTTTAAACAAGTTTAAGAATGATTCACAATGAATGATATGAAATCGAGGTCAAACTAGGTCTCACTGAGTCACACTAAGTCCTGTCAAGTCAATCTAGGTCAAATCAAGTTATATCAAGTCAATCTAAGTCAGACTAAGTCAACTCTAGGTCATACCAGTCATCGCAAGTCAAAATAAGTCGAAGCAAGTAAAACGGGATCAAGAGTTGGCCTACAGTTAACTTTTGGTCAACTGGTCAACTCTGGTCAACTCTCGGTCAATCCTAGGTCAAACTGGTCAAATGTTGACCAACAGTTGAATTTTGGTCAACTGGTCAACTCTGGTTTGGATTTAGTCAAATCTAGACAAAGTGTTGACTCATGGTTGACTTTTAGATAAAAAGTCAACTCTGGGTCAACCGAGCCAAAATTGGTTCAAATATGACATTTGTAGGGTGTACCTAACAAGTCACCAAAGTTTTAAGTCGATCCGAATACCCGAACCCCGTATTTTGAATTTACCCGATTACCCCTTAAAATATTTACCCTTAAACCATTCAAATTTGACGCCAAGTGGCCTTCCCTTAGGAATTCCACTTCGGGCTTCCTAGGGTAGTAGGGTACTAGCCTATACAACCATTACCGACCAATTTTCCTAGGGTAAGTGGACATCCACTCCATCTTACGGTCTGAATCGCCTGATTACCCGTTATCTTTAATATTTCAAGATACGCAATGGTACGGTGCGATACCATCTCCCTAATCCCACACGCAACCCAGATTCCAACTCGGGAGCCTACCCACAAAATCTAAATCACATTTGCTAAGTCTCCTCCAAGTTTCGACGCGTTTCGAATCACGAAACTCAATTTCACCCCTTCACTAATTCCTAACTCTACCATTCAATCACTCACTCAACCCATTCAAACTCGCTATTTTTCCACTACTCTTAGGACAAGTTTTGGGGGTTATTCTAGTTGGTTTTATAGGGGTTTATATAGCTAATAAATAGCATATATACATGTATATATATAGGTATATAGTGGGGGTTTTGGGGGTCAAATGGGGGTGGTTTGTGGGTGCTATTGCTGCTCCTACTGCTGCTGCCAGTGCAGCTGCTGTGGCTGCTGTTTTGGGGGGGGGGGGGAGGGCAGCCCCCTTGCCCCCCCTTGCTGCCTTGGCTGCTCTCCCTTCCCTTCTCCTTTCCTCCTCCATTTCCCTCCTCTATTTCTCTCCATCTCACTCTCTAAAACTCTCTATTTCTTCCTCTAAACTATTATATATACACACAACACTCCACAAATTCCCTCATTCCTCCTCCTCTCTATATATGTAAATACACACACTCACACATACATATCTACATATGTATATACATATACACACACATACATATCTATATATATATATATATATATATATATATATATATATATATATATATATATATATATATATATATATATATATATATATATATATATATATATATATACCTCTCTAAAAAGGGTGAAACCATGATAAATCCCTAAACTAGATTTTAGGAAAACCTACAAAAGCTAGGGTCAACTTGTAGAGAATGGTCTCCTCTACAATTAATGTGAAAGAATAAATAAGAAATGAGAATTTATGATGGGATTAGAGATTGTACCTATGTGTAGATTTGATGGAGAAGAAGAAGTTGGAAGAATGAAATGAAGAGAGAGGGAGAAAACTTAGTGGTGAAGTAAAAAGAGGTGGAGGGGGTGGCCTTATGTGGCCGAATACGGGAGCAAGGGTTGGGGCACTTGTAATTACAAGTTTGCCCCTCCCTTGCCTTCTAGGCTAAGTTAAGTCCAAATTTGGGTTTTGGGATTAGCAAAAATTAAACAAAAATTATAATTAAGCTTAGATACTCATGGGGAACTAGTCCAAACTCCTAAACCTAAAAGTTTAGCTTGGTGGACCATGGCTAATTAACATGCTAATCATAACTCAAGTCAAAATTCCCCGGGGTCCCGAATTAACTCGGATTGCGATGAAATTCGAACCCGACTCCTATAATAATTAAATATTAATATTCATGAAATAAAATTCCTTAAAATATTATAAAATGGAAAATTACCATTTTATCCCTAACTTGGAAAAGTGAAGGTGACAGAATCGAATGATCATTTATGGATTTGAAGGAGTGACTTGACCCTGAGTGGTGTATGTGATAGCTTCGAGGAAGAATAAGAATGAGTGTCGACGACTAGTCGAGTGGCTCGAACCCTGAGTGGTGTACGGACGTCATAGAAATTGTTCGAGCGAGACTAAAGGATTTACTGATCGTATGAGTATGTCGGCAAGCGATGGTATCGCACAAAGCCTTATAATACGTCACGGTTAGTTGGTCGTGACTTCGAATGTCCCGAACGAGATATTGTTCGGACATCTTGTCAATGGGCAACACAAGTTAGAAAATGACCCGGAATAGTGAATAAAGATGTATGTCTTGATCGAGGAAGCTAGAAGATAGCCCTTGTGATTTCGGAATGGGTCAAATAAAATATGACTTGAGTTTTGGAGAACGATATTGAAACTAACTTGAGAAATAGCGATCGAACTTGATCTTGGATTGAATCGAATAGAATCATGGTATATCTAGTTCGGACAAAAGCATCACTCGTACGACTCCAAATTGGTTGCAAAGGAAGATCGTCAGGTTACGCATATCGTTGATGGTATTGAGGCGTATCAAAGATCGATATGCGATAACTCGGGGGTACTCTGACTCGGTGAATGACGATCGTGCAAAATGTTATTGTTCCAATGGATGCTATACTTGGGATATTAAAACGTGTCAAGAAAAATATAGACGTGGCTCGAGGATTTTCTAGTTGAACGAATGACGGTCAGACTATCGAACCGAGATCTTAGCTTGGATGAAAAATGAAAAATGTTTGGATATGTTTAGTTGACAACCACAACATTGACGTTCTTGTCTTATGCGAGTGCAACTCCAGCCTCGCACATGCATCACGCCGATTAGGGCGATCACTCCGCGTGAGCGCTGGCATGGTGATTCATGCAGCGGAGGTGATCGAACTTGCATGGCATGGCAAATTTGATACATCGACTTGTGGTTTAACGCGAATGTGGACTCGAGAATGACTTAGCTTACATGACGGTTGAATTTGAGGATTTCGTAGGTCCAATCCGCGTATCGAGAATGAATTAGTCTAGACGCAAGCAAGAGTTACGCCCCGATGAGAATGATTATTCCACAGGAGCGTTGCATGGTGATTCATGAACCACCGTGGATAATCGGACTCGCGTGATATTGGGGCGTAACATATTGTCAAAGCTAGATGAACTCGTGATCGAATACATGAATTGGTTAGAATGGATATGTGAAGTATGTCGATTTGGTGATTTGAACGGATTCGAATTCGTTGCGCTGTGCGACGAATGCCTTGATTCGAATTAGGCAATCATGCTCGATGTTTAAAAATCTGAGTGACGCAAGCTCGGATAGAAAACCATGTACTACCGACTTTGTTTTGACCCTAGGATTGGGGTCAGTGTTGGCATTATTGTTGGGGAACTATGATTCCAATCCTGACATTGACTTAGCCTTGAGAAATGGCCTAGCGGTTAGGCGAGATGCCCTGTTACAAGAGATAGCAATCGAAAAGATTGATCTTGAGGATTGGCATGGATGGATAGTGTGAATCACGAATATAGGAAACCCTGCTCACGAGACTCGGCTGATATGCATATATTTCAGGGACGCCGGAGTATGTGCACGATGTGACTCGAGTGAGAATGACAAATTCTCTATCATACGGCTCTGCTGAATGCATGTATTTTTGGGACGCCTGGAATGCGTGTACGATCCAGCCAAGTGATACGTTGAGTTTAAGCATGACTTGAGGAATGGAGGAGTGTCGAGAACTTGAAATCGTGTTAAAAGAAATGAATGATACTAGTACGAGCGTGGCTCGGAATCAAAGAAACGTGTGAGCGGAGTGTGCGTGAACGACAACAAAATTGGCCCTAAACAAGTGAATGATATGGAATCGATATCGTGCAAGTAAAGTTGGTATAACGAATTGAACCATTGATAGGAAAATATACTCGTTGATAGTGCAATACTTGGTCTTGAATCGGACGAAAATTACTTAGACTTGGTCGACCCCGCTAAAAAGAAATCATACTGATTTCGTGGACAAGAACGCATGAGAAGCGAATCGGTCATCTCGATGACCGAGATAAACAAAAGTGAGTTTGCCTCAGCCTACGACCCTCACATTTGACGAATTACAACGTGCCTTGTGCGACCATTTCAGTCCCATGACATGAAGAAATAGCAACCAAGACGAATAAACACTTGAATTTAATAAGTACCATCAACTCTAAAATGAATGAAAAGTTATTCAATAAAATCGACCAAACGTATGCGACACGGAACTTAGAAAGGTATCAAGTATGGTTCGATGCCATCGAACGATAGAGCCGTTCGATAAAATTGTCTAAGAAACACGACGACACATGTTAAGGAATGGTAGGATGACCTGCACTTAGGAAGTCTCGAGGACGATACTTGTTTTGAGTGGTATATTATGTAATGACCAACTCCGCCCTCGCGGAACGCCGATTCAAACGGCAAGTGCAACGACTCAAATGAGCCGTCGATCCGAAGAGTTGGCATCGACCTGATGAAGAATCGATGTGAGGCTTACATTGGCCCGTCAAGAGGAAATATAGACTTAGTCTTTCAAAGGCGCGCTCGGAGTATCGCTCGGCCGATGCGAACATCGCTAAGGTGGGTGGCTCCGATGAACCCGTCTTTGCTTAGCCTAGACACATAACAATACGAACACTATTGCTAGAATCGCTAGGCGATAATACCGTGCATGCTAATAAATGAATGACTCAACGCACCTAGCTAAGGGAATAATCCCATCTTGTATGCTTGTTTAGAACATGGAAAAGAACTCGGCAAATATAGAAACTCTCGTACCACGCTCTACGCTCGTGCTAAGGCACAAGCTTATGTTCAAGTCCCTTACGCGTTCAACAATAAACAATGAATGGTTTACAACAATAAACGGAAGACTATCGACATAGTCGTTCCAAGTAGAGTATAGCAATATTGAAAGACTTCGGGACCGATGGATCACCAAGGCAACTCCCGCACGGGGAGTTGTATAATATATGAATGAATGAATGAATGAATAAGTGAATGAATGAATCAATGAATGAATAAATGAATACGTGAAGAATGAATGAATGAACGAACAAGTGAAAGAAAGAAATGAAAGAGTGAATAAAAGATAAGAAAAGAAAGAATGGTTAGCGACAGGTATGACAGGCACGTACAATGGGGCTCGCTACCCGCGCTGCACAGACGCCAACCTGGTCGATAATGCATTATGGCTCAGAGACAGCCTATGGCTCAAAGACAACCGTTAAGTTAAATGACAAGTCAATACGAAATGGTCGTGGACAAACGACACGGGCGATGGGGGGGATACCGTAGGCCGTCATGAGGAAGGATTCTGCAGTCCCGGGCGATGGAGGGAATACCGTGGCCGGCCTAGGCGGAATCAGACATGGGGCTTACGGGCTGCTTTGAGTGGTGGCTAGGCCGCTCAAGGAGAAGTAAGGCCAGGCATTTCAAGATACTATCAAGGTGTACCAGCCATCACGCTTCGATAAGTGAGAATGCCCAAGTGATATGTCCAAAATGGCTTGCGATGCCAGCGACCCATGTATATAGATTAAGTGGACTATGTTGGTGGCAATCCACGTGCAAGTCCTTGCATTGAAACAAGTAGTCTAAGTTAACTAAATGAAGTGCCTCCTGAACATGCTTGAAATGTAACAATCTGAACATGCTTGAAATGTAACACACCAAGTGAATAAAGAGTAATTCATGCAAAATGAGTTAGAGAACGTGCCTACGACGTGCTAGGACCCGAGGCAGGGACACGCCCTTGATATTGAATGTTTACATGAGACACGTTAAGTTATTCCTTATAAATTGTTGACTAACTTGGTTTACTTTGGACAGGGAAGGCCGGACAGTAAGTATGGATAAGTCGTGTATGTATTTTCATGCGACACTTGAATTCGGCAACACGAGATAAGTTTGGAATATGCCATGAAAATGATCCTAAGGCAAGATTATAAAGACAATGAATGATAGACGGTGCACGAAAGTAAATAGAACGTGTTTGGTAATGATAGCATTGTGGGCGATCTAGCCTCCCCACCAGTGCATAACAATGTACTGATAACCCCACAGTCTGCTTGCAGGATGCAGGAGACGTCGTCGGGTGCGGAGCTTCCCTCGAACGTGCTAAGGCGCGAAGCTATCTCTGGAGCCTTAGAGCGTTGCAAGGAGTTGGAGCACCATATACAGGACATAATGTATCGGAACATCGTCATGAATCATTCCATGTTGTAAGCCACTTGGCACGCCTTTTATGTTTCAGAGAGAGAGAGAGCTTGAGAGACTTGTAAACTCGGCCTAGCGCCGCTTGTAAACTTCTTGAATGTCAATAAGAGTTTGAATTCGCTTCAATTTGTGTTCATTTACATTAAGTCACGACCCCCATCCGCTTTTCGGATACGAAACGAGTCCAAGCCCAGCCTACGCTGCAGTATCGGCGGTAGTACGCTGTCTATACTCAAGTCACGGCAATCTAGAATCACGAGAAAACTATATCTCATCCACAGAAATAATCATGTCACAGTCAAGATCAATGAAAAGACATGAACTGAATAATAATGAATAAACTGAATATCAAGAATAACTGTCACGTCTGGTGGACACAAATCCACTACCAATAGACGAAAGAAAATAAAAGAATACATGGAGTAACTAACTGAATAAAAACTGCTAATCTAGACCACCTCAAGTGCAAGCGATGCGATCTGATGCTGGCTCAACCCTCTGGTCTGCTCCTAACTCAAACTCGGCTAACTGAAAAGATCATCAGGTCCTCAGAGGACTAGCAAGATACATAAAAATGAGCCTTTCTAACAGTTTATTATGCATGGGGAAAATATAGAATAAACAAGTAAACTGAGCAATGAATAAAGCATGAATCTATACACTGTCTACATGAAAATGAACTGCTGAACAAGGACAAGAGAACTCATGTCAAGATGTCAACGGATAACCGAAACGAAAATTCAAACCCTCGTCCCTAGCGTGGACTCGCAGGTTTGAACTACTAACCCTCGTCCCTAGTGTGGACTCGCAGGTTTGAACTACTAACCCTCGTCCCTAGTGTGGACTCGCAGGTTAGCATCACCCTCGTCCCCAGTGTGGACTCGCAGGCGTAAACCCTATACTACTAACCCTCGTCCCTAGTGTGGACTCGCAGGCTAGCATCTACTACTAACCCTCGTCCCTATCGTAGACTCGCAGGCTAGCATCACCCTCGTCCCTAATGTGGACTCGCAGGTGTGGACCAATAACTACTAACCCTCGTCCCTATCGTGGACTCGCAGGTTAGCTTCAAGGTTCAAGACACGGAGGTACGACTCAATCAAGGCACGACCAATAAGACACAATGCTAACTGTGAACACTGTCTAAAGCAATGATAAAAATATACCAGCTTGATAGAAAAGATACATGGCAACAATATGAGAAAACTGGATAAAATAATAGACAATGCATGTAAATAAAGCTGTGTAGAAAGGCAAGGTATACTTGCCTTAGGTCCTGAGCTGTGGACACGGGTCAAGAATCCGTATTGAGGTCCAAGTAGCCTGTTAATGATTTACCATGTCAATATACAATTTGAAATCAAATTTATAATCTACTTAAAATTAATCTTCTAGGTTCACCAATTATTTTCTTGTCCTATCCTTGACCTATAACCCATATATGACAGTATGCCTTAAGCCTCTTGATCTCTGGCACTATTCCTAACTTTACTTGACATAGTAGAGGATATGACATCATGGTAGTTTAGGATAAACAGTACATCAAAATATAATAGAATCATTCCTTAGTCTCTAATACAACTCAGGCCAAGGCTCTATCCTCAATTGCCATACTCCAAGTCACAGGGAACCAAAACTTGGTGCAAAGTCCTTATAATGTCCGTGTCAGGCATGTGTTGAGCATTGCCCTAATAGTGCAAAGTACTCTAAGACACTACAAACTTCTGTTGCTTCCTTGTTTCCTTGTCCAACTTCGTGTCGTTCCATCTTCATGTTTATGCAACATAGATAACTCTAACCTGGAAAGTCTAGGAGACATGGATAGCTGAAAGATTTATGACAGCAGGTTGCGCCAAAGATCACCATTGAAGTCATAACAATTGTCCCTTTGGATATTTGTGGACAACTAGTGTGTGAAAAGCAAGGTCTTTCAGCATCTACCCTTGCTTCCAGCTATAGAAAGGTGAAAACATCTAAAAGGATGTTCTCAGATTACAAACCTGAGAATCTTGCTATAACACTGTTGACTGTCTTCACCTGCAACATTGCTCAACTTTTGTTCTTGGTAGCATCACTTCTAAAGCTAAAACATGTATATTTTAGAGGATCTTATATATGCGGTCATGCTAGCACAATGGATAGCATATTATATGCAATCAATTATTGGTCCAAAGACATAGGCTTAGATTGACAAAGCCTGCAATGTGCAAGGCATTAACAGGGTAACGAACGCAGACAAACTTTAACCATCAAGTATAATGTCTTTAGATGTGCCAACAACGAAAATGCTCCAGCTTTGAGCTATCCGAAACACTCGCTATATCGACTTTGACTAAACAGAAGGTTACACACATCTCCATGCCCACTTGTATTACTAGTAGGACTTTTACCCACCAAATCTAAACCATACTATACATCACAATTATTATACGACCACAGCCATCACCATGCCAACTTGTATCTTCACCAGTCAAGACTATCACTGAGGATTAAAGAGATTGCTTGAATCTCTCTCGGATTCAGTTCAGACCTCATATATCTATATAGTTATCCAATACACACAAGTGTCCAAATCAGAACTATATTACATTATTAGATTGAATCAGAAAAACTAACACTGGGTTGGGATTTACATATCATACCAGCAACCACAGTTTTCGTGGGAACTTCAGCAAATTCAATCAGATTCCATTTAGCAATCTTCGAATATGCAATTGGGGTTAAATTTAGTTTACCAAAAATGTCAACAAATAAAAGTACTAGCATTAATTCCTTGCCTTCTATTATTCCTACTAGATAAATGAGAAAAACCCATGGAATCGGAAGTGGAAAAGAAGTGCAAATTGAGGTAGGGAGCTGCATTCATCTCAAAAGCACAATGCATCAGCTAAATAATCAAACTACAGTCCAAAAAACATAACTATACTTTAAGCAATTGCTGAATTGTGGTATTTAAGCCAAAATATTACTTCCTAGCTATTCAAGACACATGAGCCTCCAAACCAGAAGTATATTCTAGCAATGGGATTTAGTTAAAACAGATCATACCAACATGTCTAATCCCCCTATAGAAACTTCTGCAAATGCAATAGAAGAATGTGATTCCACTAGGCATTTTCAATTAATGCATTTGGCTAAATCTACTGACTTTTAAAGATTGACATATTAAGTATAAAATTACTGTCTCCCTCTGCTACTTGGACTCTCTAGTACCACCTTCCGATACTATCTATTTGTTTAACCATAGATTTCCTTTTAGGCATAAATTCGAATACCCATAGCCTGCAATCATAAATCAAAAATTAAAGGATTTCGTACCTATTCGATTTGTTGCCTGTTGCTGGAGTGCTTCGTCGTTCCTCTTCGTCTTATTGGCGACAGAAGGTGTAAAATACTTAGGGTTCTTCCTGGTTCCTTCAGTGGTCTTCTTCGTGAAGAGGATGGTAGCCACTAAGGTTTTCCCGAATGATCGGCCACAACCCCTCCTATATATAGGTTCTAATGCTCGATCAAGATCTTGAGGAGATAAAGAGAACTTCATTTGATCCTATCCATGTTTGATTCGAAATCAAACTAGAATTTAAATCAGCAGGTTATGTGTTCGGCTTAAAGAATTTGAATAAGTGAGATTTGCACTAAGGCCCCTAGTGTATACTCTATTTACTCCTGGGTCCCTTTGTATATATATATATAAAGTAATACACTATATGTTTTTATACATATTATGACAATTATATATTGGACAATAAAGAAAATGATAAATAATAAATAAAAAAATTAGGAGGAAAATTTGGTCAAGGGGTTGACAACTCTACCTCCCTTAAACAAATTTCGTCCTCGAAATTTAAATGGAACCATGATCTATTAGAATGAAAAAAAAAGTCTTGAATTAATTGCTATGACAAAAATTTAATTAAAATAATTCAATTTAAAAATAGGTCTATCTATGCTACTACTGCAAATCTCAACTGAAAGTTTCCACCAGTTGCTCCTTGTGGTGTCTCCGCATCTTTCGCGATCAGGGCAAAGGATCGCCCTCCTCCTGCAGTTGGTAGTGGTGGGGCACTTGCGTTCTTCTTCGGACAATTGCGAGACAAGTGTTGGTTGGATCCACAAGTCCAACACAACCCTAATCTGCTGCGGCAATTTTCTTGAGTGTGGCCTTTCTTCGAGCAATGCTGGCAGATGGGAATGTCTTGGACTTGGCGTGGGGCTGCTTGTGGTTGCTGTTGATGCTGCTGTGCTGGTGTCTTCCCTGAAATATTGGAATGTTTCGCCTGTACTGCTTGGTCGCTGCCTCCTCCGAGTGCGTCTCGATTCCTCTTCGGCTTGTGACTCAGTTCTTCTTCTACAGCTTGGGCGACTTCTAGAATCTCCTCGTAAGTGGTGGCTCGACTGGTGGCGATGGCTAGTCGAATCTCGTGAGACAGTCCTTTCCTGAATCGTCGTGCCTTGTCTTCAGGGGTGCTGACCAAGTTCTCCGCGAAGTGGCTGAGGCGAGAAAACTCCGATGTGTACTCGTCAACGGTGTGGTTGCCCTGCTCTAAGTGCTCTAACTGACTCACCAACGCTTCTCGTGCTACGTATGGATAGAACTTCTTCTTAAACAGTCGCTTGAATTCCTCTTAAGTCACGTCTGGAGCAGAAAATCGGGGTTCGCCTTAGTACCACATTCGCGCGATGTCGAAAAGCTGTCCACTGACTGACTCAATCTTCAAATCTTCTGGAACTCGGGCCATCTTCAGATACCTCTCCATGTTCTCCAGCCATTCATCAGCGTAGACGATCCCCTCTGTCCCATAGAACGGCAAGGGCCTAAAGTCCATGAAGTGCTTGGGATTCCCCGGACGCTGTCGCGGAGCATCTCGAATCTAAAGAACCTCTCTCAAAGTGTCGCAAAACATGTTGGCCTGCTGCTGGATGATCCCGAGGAGTGTGACGTTGTCCAGTACTGGTGGCGGAGGTAGAGCATGTGCTGGATACATCGTCGAGGCTGGATACATCGTCGGCGGTGGGTGCATAGAAAAAGCTGGATACATCACTGGTACAAGGATGCATGGCCGGTACTGGATGTAGAACACGTGTTTGATGCGGGACTTGTGTTAGTGGTGGAACAGATGCTGGGGCAGACCGGGTGCTGGTGGTGGAGTCTGCAGAGGAAACTGTGGAGGCGGTAGAATATCGCCTCTGCGGAATCTCAAGATTTGCGATTGATTACTCGCATGGGTGAGCTGGCCTTCTTGTGTCGGTGGAGTCATGTACGTGAAAGAGCCTCTTGTAGCCGGTGGAGTGTTCAGCGCAGCATTGTTCCTGTCTTGAGAGTCCATCTTAACTGCTAATCAAAGAAAACATTTTAGGTTGAAGAGATTTTCAAGCAAGATGCAAATCAAGGGTTCAATGAAATCAAGGATTAAGGATTAACAAGGAGTCAAAACATGTGGATGTGATTCTAAGTGTCTAATCCTATTTGCAGGCTCACGACGGTACAGTGACGTAACCGAAGTGATTAATGTAGACCTTCATGGGCCACCAAAAAACTTGTCACGACCCGCATCCGCTTTTCGGATACGAAACGTGTCCAAGCCCAGCCTACGCCGCAGTGTCGGCGGTAGTACGCTATCTATACTCAAGTCACGGCAATCTAGAATCACAGAAAAACTATATCTCATCCACAGAAATAATCATGTCACAGTCAAGATCAATGAAAAAACATGAAATGAATAATAATAAATAAATTGAATATCAAGAATTACTGTCACGTCCGGTGGACACAAATCTACTACCAATAGACGGAAGAAAATAAAAGAATATATGGAGTAACTAACTGAATAAAAACTGCTAATTTAGACCACCTCAAGTGCAAGCGAAGCGATCTGATGCTGGCTCAACCCTCTGGTCTGCTCCTAACTCAAACTCGGCTAACCTGAAGAGATCATCAGGTCCTCAGAGGACTAGCAAGATACATAAAAATGAGCCTTTCTAACAGTTTATTATGCGTGGAGAAAATATAGAATAAACAAGTAAACTGAGCAATAAATAAAGCATGAATCTATACACTGTCTACACAAAAATGAACTGCTGAACAAGGACTAGAGAACTCATGTTAAGATGTCAACGGATAACCGAAACGAAAATTCAAACCCTCGTCCCTAGCGTGGACTCGCAGGTTTGAACTACTAACCCTCGTCCCTAGTGTGGACTCGCAGGTTTGAACTACTAACCCTCGTCCCTAGTGTGGACTCGCAGGTTAGCGTCACCCTCGTCCCTAGTGTGGACTCGCAGGCGTAAACCCTATACTACTAACCCTCGTCCCTGGTGTGGACTCGCAGGCTAGCATCTACTACTAACCCACGTCCCTATCATGGACTCGCACGTTAGCATCACCCTCGTCCCTAGTATGGACTCGTAGGTGTGGACCAATAACTACTAACCCTCGTCCCTATTGTGGACTCGCAGGTCAGCTTCAAGGTTCAAGACACGGAGGCACGACTCAATCAAGGCACAACCAATAAGACACAAGGCTAACTGTGAACACTGTCTAAAGCAATGATAAAAATATACCAGCTTGATAGAAAAGATACATGGCAACAATATGAGAAAACTGGATAAAATAATAGACAGTACATGTAAATAAAGCTGTGTAGAAAGGCAAGGTATACTTGCCTTAGGTCCTGAGCTGTGGACACGGGTCAAGAATCCGTATCGAGGTCCAAGTAGCCTGTTAATGATTTACCATGTCAATATACAATTTGAAATCAAATTTATAATCTACTTAAAATTAGTCTTCTAGGTTCACCAATTATTCTCTTGTCCTATCCTTGACCTATAACCCATATATGACAATATGCCTTAAGCCTCTTGATCTCTGGCACTATTCCTAACTTTACTTGACATAGCAGAGGATATGACATCATGGTAGTTTAGGATAAACAGTAAATATAATGGAATCATTCCTTAGTCTCTAATACAACTCAGGCCAAGGCTCTATCCTCAATTACCATAATCCAAGTCACAGGGAACCAAAACTTGGTACAAAGTCCTTATAATGTCCGTGTCAGGCATGTGTTGAGCATTGCCCTAATAGTGCAAAGTACTCTAAGATACTACAAACTCCTGTTGCTTCCTTGTTTCCTTGTCCAACTTCGTGTCGTTCCATCTTCATGTTTATGCAACATAGATAACTCTAACCTGGAAAGTCTAGGAGACATGGATGGCTGAAAGATTTGTGACAGCATGCTGCGCCAAAGATCACCATAGAAGTCATAACAATTGTCCCTTTGGACTACTACAGCTTCAAGTTCCAATCATAGTAAGCCAGAATCAACTTATCAATAATTACCATAACTTAAATCCTTTATAAGGTATGTGGGGAAAGAATCTGTTGAAAACTTACAGTAATGTCTTATGAATCACAAATCATGTCACTTGATTAATTCCTCATGAAGTCTCATAATCTGCAACCAATTATAGTGTTGTTGCTGGAGCCAACCTGTTGTTGAAAAAGATCCCTGGGACACATTTTGGTGGAGGTACTATATTTGGTCTAGCAAAACTTTTAACAAAATGCTCGAGATACAATGAATTCTTGAAACTAAGTCAGCAAAGAGATGATCTGGCCCTAAACATAATAGCTCAGGATATTTGTGGACAACTAGTGTGTGAAAAGCAAGGTCTTTCAGCATCTACCCTTGCTTCCAGCTATGGAAAGGTGAAATCATCTAAAAGGATGTTCTCAGATTACAAACCTGTAACTCCACTTTTTAAAAAAAAATTCCAAATAATTTTCATGATAAAATTATTTTTATTAATTCGTTAGTCCAATTTAATTGGGCTTCTCTTCAAGTTAAGTGTTGGGCTTTCACTAAAGCCCATGAACCAGCCCATATATCCAGCCATTTCCCTCTGTTAAAGAATGAACCATTTCATTTTTAAACTTCACCATTCTCTTCCTTTTAGGAATAGCCCACAGCTGAGAATTCGAATTTCTCCAACCGATTCTCTGACAACTGTGCCATGTGCTCTAACAAAATTTTCCTTCTTTTTCCCTCTAAATTCTCCCTCTAACCGCCTATTTAAGGTCCTTCCTCTCCACACTTCAGAGGAGCAACAATTCTTTCATTCTCCAATCTCATCTTCTTCGACCAAGCCTTGTTCAAATCAGTCATGGCGGATCATCTTCAGGGCTCGACAAGTGTTGCAGATGGTCATCGGAGCTTGGGATCGGCGTGAGGAGCATTTGTGTTGATTCTCATATCGGGATCAGATCAGAAGACTGAGGTGAGTTGGTTGTTTATGAGGATTTCGATCGATCCTTGTTCTGGATCATCAATGATCTAAATTTTTGATTTGTTCAAATGTTGTCCATAGGAACAATTGATTCTGTTCAAGTTTCTTCATGATTCATTCTTTCTGATTGATCCATCTATTCAATTGAGCAGTAGAAAGAGGTAAGAAATCGAACACAAATTCCCTGGGTTTGATAAATTGTAATTTGGGAAATTAATTCGATCTCCTTCTTTTTTTTACTGTTGTTGTGCTTCGTTATGGAGAGATCAGGACCTGATCGATCCTTGTCCTCAACCGATAAATTTGATCTGGATTGTAGATCTGGATTGTAGATCTGTGACTATTGTTTTGAACCGAGGATTGATTGGGTGAGTATTTTTCCTGTTGGTTTGTAATTAGAAAAGTGTCTGTGGAGTGATCCTCTTGATTCTTTTGGTTGATCCAGATTTTGGAATTTCTGATCAACACGAGGATCGTGTTCTTTTGTTGAAGTTGTGTTCTCAAGGGATCAACCCAGCCATATCAGGTAAAAATTTCTAATTCCTGATTCATTTTTCTTGAGTCAATGTAGTGATGTCTGAACCATTGGCAGATCTAAATGTGTGTTTGATTCACCTAGTTGGGAGATATACTGTTAGTACAATAGGACTGATTATCGAATTGATTAATTCCAGTGGTGTCTAATAAGTTGCAATTGATTCAATTTATTAAATTCTGGATGCCTTCAGTGAGCATTTACAAGCTTGTGTGGGTGTCTTTGTGTGGTTCAATTCACTCAAATAGCAGGGGATTTTGCTTTGAGCTGTTGAATCATTTTTCACCTAGTTTATTCTACTAAATCTGATATTAGCATGTGCAGCTGATTTTGAGTAATCAATGAGACGTATATCCATGTTTGTTGAATCAAGAATTTATACCATTGATTAGCTAATTGATGAACCCGGTTTCACATGCAATATTTTCCTATTCAGTTAGAATCTAAATCACATATATTGGTGTTGGGTATTGAATCTGAATTTTCATGTGCAAATGTGGATACACTTTATTGGGGACTTTCCTATGCAAGTTGGTTCATCTTGTTTGAACTAGGAATTATATGGGCAATAATAATTCAATTAGTGATACTGTTAATGCATATGAACTACTGAGTTCGAGACCTATATGCACTGTTTTGAAAATTGGAACCTAGGAATACTGAACCAAGTTGAGAAGCTAATGTCCTATTTAAGAATGTGGTGTGGAGATTTGCTCTGGACTGATGGTATCAGGTCTCAGTGAAGGTTGAGTTCTCAACTAGGCAGGGATGACAGATTAATTTCCTTATTTGGGTTCAGACTTGATTTTCTGTGTGCAGTAAACTATACTAGATTACAAGAGCTAAAATAGGATGCTTAAATCTTTGGGAAGACTGATGTAGGAATACATATAGAACTGGTGTTTGGCTTACAAGTGAACTGTGACTCATGTTAACTTCCAGTTCAATTATTGACTCTACCTAACAGTTGAGAAGTGACAGGTTGACTATGCAATGTTCTCTTAGAAGTTAGATTGAAGGTTAAAGAATTTACTTAGCAAATTTCGATTGATGTATGTGCAACAAATTGTTTAACTGGTAAAGGGTATCAGTAAGACCAATTGGACTGTGGGTGACTATTCCAAAATGCAGGAAGACATTGATTTATGCTTATAATGAATGGTAGACTGATATGGAAGTTCTATTGGACTATTTTTGATAGGACTGATATGTAACTGAGGGAATACTGAGAGCATACTCAAAGGAAACCTGGAAGCATATTCCTGAGACTGTAGCTTAGGAATATTGTGTTTGAAGTCTCAAAGAATGAGACTGAAATCTCAGGAACTTTGAGACTGAAGTCTCAGACAGTCTGAGCTCAGGAAATCTGAGATGATATTTCAGGTTTGCCCTTCAGATGAATTTCAGTATTTGGGAATGACACTTCAATAGTTAGTTCAGAGTTCTTCTTAACTCTTAAACAGGAAGTTGTGATCACTTATAGGTTCCTTATGAGTTATGGACCTGGAACTAATGTAAGTAAAACCTTAGTTTCCTAAAATCAATTCATGTATTGAGGAACCAAGCCATATATCAAGTTCCTGTTTTATAACAGGATTCTAATATTTTTGGGTTCCAAACAAGTTCAATTTTAGGAAATTTTATTCTTTGATGTAAGATTCATTACTCTACTTTTTACTTAAGTATTTGAGAGTTTAAATAGTACTAATGGAATCAACTCTTAACTAATATATTAGTTTTACTACTAACCCTTGTAATTACCATATTGTCATGTGTTTAGTTTTATTTAAAGTTCTTGCTAGTATAGGATAAGGAGTAATATTGATACCCTTGTAAAACCCCTAAATTTCTACTATATTTTATTATATCAATTTTTGTACTGATTTAAAATTTTTGTACGATATGTCACGTAGTCGTATTATACGTCGCGCGCGAAAATTTTATTTTTCGTAGTTGCTCGTCGAGTGCGAATATGTGCGAGCGTACATATTTTAGAAAAACATTTTCTCTCTATTTTATTATTTCAAAATATTCTATAAATATTCTTGCTATAAAAAGCCTTGTTTCTAAAAAGTTATTAATAGTAAATAATATTTCTGTATACTAGAAAAGCCTAATATTTTTGCATACATACCTATTTCATAATTATTTATTAATTTATTTGTAAATAATAATGTATTTTCAAAATTATTTAATATTAATATTTTATTATTCAAAAAGATATATTATTCAAAAGAATTTATAATTTTCGAAATTAATTATTATAGTATTTTTGGAAAACGTATTTTGAAATATTTGTGACAATTTAAATTTTGAATTGATCCCATGAATACATTTAAATAGATTTAATTAGTATCCATATTTGGAATTGATTTATCCTATTGATTTTTAAACTAAAAATTTAATTTGATTTAAATAGATTTAATTGGATTTTGTATTTGAAATTAGATTTGATTTCATTGAATTAATTTAATAATTATCTATTGGGTTTTAAAAATTTTCCTAATCCTATCCAAATTGGGAATTCCCACATCCTATAAATATAGGCAGGTACTCCTCCAATTCATTATTTTCCATCCACAACAAATTTTCCACAAATTATTCCGCAACCACAAGTGCAGTGCCTCGTGTCCGTGTTCGTGTCCGTGTCCGCTTCTCATTCTTATTCCATGATAGTTTTACATATACATTTATGTTCTCGTGTCGGACACTTCCCCGACACAATATAAATATCTAACCCTGTCCCTAAACTCTAAGCCCGGTCTCCTGCCCCGACTCACCCCTCCTCTCGACATAGGTCAACCCTTCCCCGACAAACTCCCTACCATTCCCGTCACCCAGTCCCCCGCTCCTCCACTGGCCACGCCACCAGACCCTCGCCAACACCATGGATCCGCTGCACCCTGACCCTTCCCGGCCAGCACCTCACCACCGCCGCCGGAACCCCAAAACCAACACCAGACCCTCCGCTCTCCCCAAGCGCAGTCCCAGCCACCGACCCCCATAACCCACGACCATCGTTCCACCACCAAATTCCAGCCCATCTCTCCCCGCCACCAGCGAACAGCCACCTCCCTGCCAACAAACCGCCACCACCGGCATAGCCACAAATCGCCACCAGCCACCCAAAAATTTTCCCAAAACCATCACAGCTCAAAAAAATACCCAAAATAGGAAAATCCAACTTACCTCCTCCGTCTCCAGCGAGCCGTACTCCGCCGCGCCGTGGAAACCCCCGACCAGAGACCGGCCTCCGTTCTCCAGCTCCGCCCTAGCTCCGACCACCGTCCGCACCCGAGCTGACCAAAACCCCCTCGCCGCCTGGAGGAAGCCCTCACCGCCGCCACGACGGACTCCTCCGACGAGCAACGCCCTCCGGTCACCCCTCTACCCGCGTCCGCCGTGGTTCCCGCGCCACTGGCACAGCCTCACCGCCGCCCCTTCTTCCCAGTCGTCGAAACCCCCTTCACCGTAGTCCTTCCTTCCTCCGCCGATCTCGTCGCCCGCCGCGCGCCCGCTCCGCCTCGCGAGCACGCGCGACCCGATCTCCTCCTCGTCAGCGCCCTCCTTCGAAACCCACTCCGCTCTTCCGCCGCATCTGCCAGCGCCTCCAGCCGGCCGGACCGCCTCCACCAAACCCCCGACGTCGAAAACCCCATAGCCGCCTTCCGCCGTCGCGTGAGCGCGCGTCACCGGCGCCACGCGGCAAGGAACCCTGATCACCTAAGCCGTCCCCTCATTCGTCCCTCCGCCGAGTCGTCCCCGGTGCCCTAACCGCCTCGGCACCGCCGATTGACCCCCACTTCTCTCCGCCGAGCGAGCGCCGACCCGCCCACGAACCATCCGCGTCGACCTAGCCGTCGCGTGCGCGTGTCCTACCCCCTCGATCCACCGGACCACCTCCGAGACTCCCGACCTCCCGCTCTCCATCTCCCCCTTTCTTCCCCTCTCCGTTCTCATTCCCTCCCTCTCTCTTCCGTATTCCTCAGTAACAGAGGGATGGCCTGGGGATGAATATTATTATGATTAGTTTTTGTTGTTGTGGTTGTTGTTACTTTCGTTTTGGTTTTGTTTATTAAATTTTTTTTTATTAAATATCTGTTATCTTATTATTATTAGTACTATTATTATTTAATTATTATTACTATTATCATTGTAATTTTTTATTGAAATTATTATCATTATTATCATTATTATTATTATTATGATTTTTATGATTAGTGTTATTTATTTTTATTGTTGAAGAGTATTTACTAATTACACTAATTAAGTATAGGAATATTAATATTATTGTTGTTCTTAGATATTATCATACTTATTAAAGTTATTCTTTTGGGGAAATTTTATATTATAATCTTCAAACTATATATAATATAGGGGATAGAGCTGTCTATGTAATTTTTAGCCAAGAAGTATTTTCTTTGTTAGTATTTATCAAAAAATTTCTTAACAAATAATATATAGTTTTTCCTACTTAAAAATGTATTTTAAACTAACTTAGAAATTTTGCCAAAAAAAAAAAATGATTTTTCTTGACTTTAATTATTTTAAGTATTTTTTTTTTCTATAAATATCTTGACTTACGAAAACTAGTCTTTAGGAATTATAAATATTTTCTAAAACTCGTATATATAATAGTTATTCATTATTTTTTCCTGTCCATAATCGGTCCTATTATTCCCACTCCTTCGCCCAATTCAAACATACCTTATGTCCAACCTAACCAAATTGACCCTTCTGGACCCAATAGAACCGACCGTGTCACCATCCGAGGTCTCCTTGTACAGTTGTTGCACCAAAGTTGAAGATCGCGCCACCTTGATTATCGCAGCACACCAGGCGTACTACCAGGCAAGACACCTTGCCATTAGCTGTTTAATTATTTTTTAGCTCATATTTCATGCATGTCTATTATTTTCTTTATAAACTGTGATACATGGCATAACTGTTCTTTTATATTTCCTGCTGTGTATTATCTTTCTTACAAATTAAACCTAGATTTAAGGGACCACCTTGTGTGTCGCATTCATTGGCCTTGACACGTTGTAAACACGAAATTGTGTGTCGCATGTAGAACACGGAAGTGCGTGATTGGCTGGCCACCAGTACGTACAAGCCGTGCGATAGGAATAACCGCTAATAGAGGTTGCATGCTAGTTTGACTTAGCGGTTATAGTGGTCATGTGTTGTGGATACAACACAGTAGGCATTGGGCGGGGAGGACAACTCCTTAGCGTATGGACTTCGATGCACTTCCCTTGTGACCCGGACTCTCCGCTGGAGATACGGGGTTGATGACACATGATTATTTATGCTCCTCCTGCTGGGGCCTCTGGTGCCCAAGAGGGGACTATGCTGATCCTATTCAGCCAGGGTCCATGCGTAAAAAGGATTGTTCTTAACAACATCTCACTTAGAACGGTAGGCTACCATATCCGTTAGGTACGAGTACTTTTGGTTTGGGTACTTGTATCTGACCGTGGCTTGGAACAATAACTTGTCGCGAATTAGTTCGTCACATCTTGTTCTTGTTTGATTGTAGGTGTGACTTACTACTTCGATGAGAAGGTATTGAACCTTGTTGGGGTCCGGATACCATATCGGATTCTTAGCATGGAAAGATATGTCGCCGTGAATTAGTTTACCATCTCCTGTCCTTGTTTGGTTGGGGGGATGGTACACTCGTTCAGTAGGTGCGTATTGGACTATGTTAGAAATTCGATTTACTTATTTATTGAGCAATATTTATTCAGTTTATATGGCATGCTATGATGTGTCTTGTTACGTCCCTCTGAGGACCTGGTTGTCTTGCCAGGTGTGTGCTATTGTCTTTCGCAGGTGCTTTAGCTCTAGCCATGGTCTTTGCTACTTCTTCGAGGATGATTGCATTTGGATCGTCTTCGCTTCGCTCGCGCTCATTTCATTTTCCATGTATTTTATTTCCTTATTTTGTTGGTAGTGGATTTGTCTCCGCCCAACATAATGTATCAAGACAAATTTATTCTCATTATATGATCTTTTATTCATTTATTCTGTGTGGATGAGATTAGTTGTGGTTTTACTGCATTTTACAGCTTATGTATTTATACGAGGCTTCCATATATTGGAGTATACTTCGTATGAATACAGCTGGCATGTCTACGTTCCTAGTCCTACGTATTTTGGGACTGGGGCGTTACATGTTTTTGTGGTGGCCCATGCAGGTCGAGTTTGTCACTTCGGTTACGTAATTGTACCGATGTGAGCCTGCGAATAGGATTAGAAGTCTAGGATCTCATCCACATACTTGACCACTTTCCATGATTTTATCTACCGTTTGACTCATCAATTGCATCTTGCTTGCTTCCTTCCATCCCTATTCTTATCTTTCCTTCGTGCTTGCTAGAGATTGACCCTACTAGTTAGTTGTCCCAAAACACCATTAGTGTAATTTTTTAAGTTGGGTAGAATACCTTATGAACTAGCAATCCCTTTGATCTAGTGACCTATACTAGCAAGCTTATTAGATCCTAGAATCTAGAGGACCTAACCCGCTTAGCCAACCAAAGACTTGGCCAAGAAAACTATAGGACGACTGTATAAAGACCAACATAAGATATGACTTAGAATCATCCTGCTTCTTTCAATCTTAAACTCTCTTGCCTATGATTTTACCACTTTGACTAATGTTGCAACTATAATCTAGTTTTGCAAACTTATCCATTTATCGAGTTTGTTCATGACTTATGCTATTGAGCTGCAGCTCACTAACGTATTGTCTAATCAGAACCGGTGCATGATGGTCTGATCAACCGAGTGCATTTTGGTTCGCTTTTGTCTATTACTCTACGTGGATGAGAACATAATTAAACATGGCCCTTACAATCCATCCACGACTGCCTTGACAGTTCCTTTGAAAATTATTCGATCGTCTTTGAATCACGTATTCGTATTCGATAACGCTTTCTTCGAACTCTATATTGCTTTCGTCTTCACAAATTTTCAAAGGACGAAGGCGTTATACTAGCACTTCCTCTAACTATCCTATCACCTATGACCATTATCACTCGATATTGCTATTTCTCCCTCATTTATTACCCGTGACCATACCATATTAATTTTCTATAATCTAGATCGTGATTCTTACGTCATGATTTGTTATCGATTGTTTTTCATCGAAACCCCTTGTGTCCTCTCACCCCCTACGAATTCTTAATTTCGAGGACGAAATTTCTTTTAAGTTGGGTAGGATGTAAAACCCCTAAATTTCTACTATATTTTATTATATCAATTTTTGTACTGATTTAAAATTTTTGTACGGTATGTCACGTAGTCGTATTATACGTCGCGCGCGAAAATTTTATTTTTCGTAGTTGCTCGTCGAGTGCGAATATGTGCGAGCGTACATATTTTAGAAAAACATTTTCTCTCTATTTTATTATTTCAAAATATTCTATAAATATTCTTGCTATAAAAAGCCTTGTTTCTAAAAAGTTATTAATAGTAAATAATATTTCTGTATACTAGAAAAGCCTAATATTTTTGCATACATACCTATTTCATAATTATTTATTAATTTATTTGTAAATAATAATGTATTTTCAAAATTATTTAATATTAATATTTTATTATTCAAAAAGATATATTATTCAAAAGAATTTATAATTTTCGAAATTAATTATTATAGTATTTTTGGAAAACGTATTTTTGAAATATTTGTGACAATTTAAATTTTGAATTGATCCCATGAATACATTTAAATAGATTTAATTAGTATCCATATTTGGAATTGATTTATCCTATTGATTTTTTAAACTAAAAATTTAATTTGATTTAAATAGATTTAATTGGATTTTGTATTTGAAATTAGATTTGATTTCATTGAATTAATTTAATAATTATCTATTGGGTTTTAAAATTTTCCTAATCCTATCCAAATTGGGAATTCCCACATCCTATAAATATAGGCAGGTACTCCTCCAATTCATTATTTTCCATCCACAACAAATTTTCCACAAATTATTCCGCAACCACAAGTGCAGTGCCTCGTGTCCGTGTTCGTGTCCGTGTCCGCTTCTCATTCTTATTCCATGATAGTTTTACATATACATTTATGTTCTCGTGTCGGACACTTCCCCGACACAATATAAATATCTAACCCTGTCCCTAAACTCTAAGCCCGGTCTCCTGCCCCGACTCACCCCTCCTCTCGACATAGGTCAACCCTTCCCCGACAAACTCCCTACCATTCCCGTCACCCAGTCCCCCCGCTCCTCCATTGGCCACGCCACCAGACCCTCGCCAACACCATGGATCCGCTGCACCCTGACCCTTCCCGGCCAGCACCTCACCACCGCCGCCGGAACCCCAAAACCAACACCAGACCCTCCGCTCTCCCCGAGCACAGTCCCAGCCACCGACCCCCATAACCCACGACCATCGTTCCACCACCAAATTCCAGCCCATCTCTCCCCGCCACCAGCGAACAGCCACCTCCCTGCCAACAAACCGCCACCACCGGCATAGCCACAAATCGCCACCAGCCACCCAAAAATTTTCCCAAAACCATCACAGCTCAAAAAAATACCCAAAATAGGAAAATCCAACTTACCTCCTCCGTCTCCAGCGAGCCGTACTCCGCCGCGCCGTGGAAACCCCCGACCAGAGACCGGCCTCCGTTCTCCAGCTCCGCCCTAGCTCCGACCACCGTCCGCACCCGAGCTGACCAAAACCCCCCTCGCCGCCTGGAGGAAGCCCTCACCGCCGCCACGACGGACTCCTCCGACGAGCAACGCCCTCCGGTCACCCCTCTACCCGCGTCCGCCGTGGTTCCCGCGCCACTGGCACAGCCTCACCGCCGCCCCTTCTTCCCAGTCGTCGAAACCCCCTTCACCGTAGTCCTTCCTTCCTCCGCCGATCTCGTCGCCCGCCGCGCGCCCCGCTCCGCCTCGCGAGCACGCGCGACCCGATCTCCTCCTCGTCAGCGCCCTCCTTCGAAACCCACTCCGCTCTTCCGCCGCATCTGCCAGCGCCTCCAGCCGGCCGGACCGCCTCCACCAAACCCCCGACGTCGAAAACCCCATAGCCGCCTTCCGCCGTCGCGTGAGCGCGCGTCACCGGCGCCACGCGGCAAGGAACCCTGATCACCTAAGCCGTCCCCTCATTCGTCCCTCCGCCGAGTCGTCCCCGGTGCCCTAACCGCCTCGGCGCCGCCGATTGACCCCCACTTCTCTCCGCCGAGCGAGCGCCGACCCGCCCACGAACCATCCGCGTCGACCTAGCCGTCGCGTGCGCGTGTCCTACCCCCTCGATCCACCGGACCACCTCCGAGACTCCCGACCTCCCGCTCTCCATCTCCCCCTTTCTTCCCCTCTCCGTTCTCATTCCCTCCCTCTCTCTTCCGTATTCCTCAGTAACAGAGGGATGGCCTGGGGATGAATATTATTATGATTAGTTTTTGTTGTTGTGGTTGTTGTTACTTTCGTTTTGGTTTTGTTTATTAAATTTTTTTTTATTAAATATCTGTTATCTTATTATTATTAGTACTATTATTATTTCATTATTATTACTATTATCATTGTAATTTTTTATTGAAATTATTATCATTATTATCATTATTATTATTATTATGATTTTTATGATTAGTGTTATTTATTTTTATTGTTGAAGAGTATTTACTAATTACACTAATTAAGTATAGGAATATTAATATTATTGTTGTTCTTAGATATTATCATACTTATTAAAGTTATTCTTTTGGGGAAATTTTATATTATAATCTTCAGACTATATATAATATAGGGGATAGAGCTGTCTATGTAATTTTTAGCCAAGAAGTATTTTCTTTGTTAGTATTTATCAAAAAATTTCTTAACAAATAATATATAGTTTTTCCTACT
The DNA here is from genome assembly GCA_029216955.1 of Iris pallida. NCBI lineage: Eukaryota > Viridiplantae > Streptophyta > Magnoliopsida > Asparagales > Iridaceae > Iris > Iris pallida. The sequence goes on from JANAVB010005596.1 coordinate 2,227,110, forward strand.
TAAAAATGTATTTTAAACTAACTTAGAAATTTTGCCAAAAAAAAAATGATTTTTCTTGACTTTAATTATTTTAAGTATTTTTTTTTTCTATAAATATCTTGACTTACGAAAACTAGTCTTTAGGAATTATAAATATTTTCTAAAACTCGTATATATAATAGTTATTCATTATTTTTTCCTGTCCATAATCTGTCCTATTATTCCCACTCCTTCGCCCAATTCAAACATACCTTATGTCCAACATAACCAAATTGACCCTTCTGGACCCAATGGAACCGACCGTGTCACCATCCGAGGTCTCCTTGTACAGTTGTTGCACCAAAGTTGAAGATCGCGCCACCTTGATTATCGCAGCACACCAGGCGTACTACCAGGCAAGACACCTTGCCATTAGCTGTTTAATTATTTTTTAGCTCATATTTCATGCATGTCTATTATTTTCTTTATAAACTGTGATACATGGCATAACTGTTCTTTTATATTTCCTGCTGTGTATTATCTTTCTTACAAATTAAACCTAGATTTAAGGGACCACCTTGTGTGTCGCATTCATTGGCCTTGACACGTTGTAAACACGAAATTGTGTGTCGCATGTAGAACACGGAAGTGCGTGATTGGCTGGCCACCAGTACGTACAAGCCGTGCGATAGGAATAACCGCTAATAGAGGTTGCATGCTAGTTTGACTTAGCGGTTATAGTGGTCATGTGTTGTGGATACAACACAGTAGGCATTGGGCGGGGAGGACAACTCCTTAGCGTATGGACTTCGATGCACTTCCCTTGTGACCCGGACTCTCCGCTGGAGATACGGGGTTGATGACACATGATTATTTATGCTCCTCCTGCTGGGGCCTCTGGTGCCCAAGAGGGGACTATGCTGATCCTATTCAGCCAGGGTCCATGCGTAAAAAGGATTGTTCTTAACAACATCTCACTTAGAACGGTAGGCTACCATATCCGTTAGGTACGAGTACTTTTGGTTTGGGTACTTGTATCTGACCGTGGCTTGGAACAATAACTTGTCGCGAATTAGTTCGTCACATCTTGTTCTTGTTTGATTGTAGGTGTGACTTACTACTTCGATGAGAAGGTATTGAACCTTGTTGGGGTCCGGATACCATATCGGATTCTTAGCATGGAAAGATATGTCGCCGTGAATTAGTTTACCATCTCCTGTCCTTGTTTGGTTGGGGGGATGGTACACTCGTTCAGTAGGTGCGTATTGGACTATGTTAGAAATTCGATTTACTTATTTATTGAGCAATATTTATTCAGTTTATATGGCATGCTATGATGTGTCTTGTTACGTCCCTCTGAGGACCTGGTTGTCTTGCCAGGTGTGTGCTATTGTCTTTCGCAGGTGCTTTAGCTCTAGCCATGGTCTTTGCTACTTCTTCGAGGATGATTGCATTTGGATCGTCTTCGCTTCGCTCGCGCTCATTTCATTTTCCATGTATTTTATTTCCTTATTTTGTTGGTAGTGGATTTGTCTCCGCCCAACATAATGTATCAAGACAAATTTATTCTCATTATATGATCTTTTATTCATTTATTCTGTGTGGATGAGATTAGTTGTGGTTTTACTGCATTTTACAGCTTATGTACTTATACGAGGCTTCCATATATTGGAGTATACTTCGTATGAATACAGCTGGCATGTCTACGTTCCTAGTCCTACGTATTTTGGGACTGGGGCGTTACATGTTTTTGTGGTGGCCCATGCAGGTCGAGTTTGTCACTTCGGTTACGTAATTGTACCGATGTGAGCCTGCGAATAGGATTAGAAGTCTAGGATCTCATCCACATACTTGACCACTTTCCATGATTTTATCTACCGTTTGACTCATCAATTGCATCTTGCTTGCTTCCTTCCATCCCTATTCTTATCTTTCCTTCGTGCTTGCTAGAGATTGACCCTACTAGTTAGCTGTCCCAAAACACCATTAGTGTAATTTTTAAGTTGGGTAGAATACCTTATGAACTAGCAATCCCTTTGATCTAGTGACCTATACTAGCAAGCTTATTAGATCCTAGAATCTAGAGGACCTAACCCGCTTAGCCAACCAAAGACTTGGCCAAGAAAACTATAGGACGACTGTATAAAGACCAACATAAGATATGACTTAGAATCATCCTGCTTCTTTCAATCTTAAACTCTCGTGCCTATGATTTTACCACTTTGACTAATGTTGCAACTATAATCTAGTTTTGCAAACTTATCCATTTATCGAGTTTGTTCATGACTTATGCTATTGAGCTGCAGCTCACTAACGTATTGTCTAATCAGAACCGGTGCATGATGGTCTGATCAACCGAGTGCATTTTGGTTCGCTTTTGTCTATTACTCTACGTGGATGAGAACATAATTAAACGTGGCCCTTACAATCCATCCACGACTGCCTTGACAGTTCCTTTGAAAATTATTCGATCGTCTTTGAATCACGTATTCGTATTCGATAACGCTTTCTTCGAACTCTATATTGCTTTCGTCTTCACAAATTTTCAAAGGACGAAGGCGTTATACTAGCACTTCCTCTAACTATCCTATCACCTATGACCATTATCACTCGATATTGCTATTTCTCCCTCATTTATTACCCGTGACCATACCATATTAATTTTCTATAATCTAGATCGTGATTCTTACGTCATGATTTGTTATCGATTGTTTTTCATCGAAACCCCTTGTGTCCTCTCACCCCCCTACGAATTCTTAATTTCGAGGGCGAAATTTCTTTTAAGTTGGGTAGGATGTAAAACCCCTAAATTTCTACTATATTTATTATATCAATTTTTGTACTGATTTAAAATTTTTGTACGGTATGTCACGTAGTCGTATTATACGTCGCGCGCAAAAATTTTATTTTTCGTAGTTGCTCGTCGAGTGCGAATATGTGCGAGCGTACATATTTTAGAAAAACATTTTCTCTCTATTTTATTATTTCAAAATATTCTATAAATATTCTTGCTATAAAAAGCCTTGTTTCTAAAAAGTTATTAATAGTAAATAATATTTCTGTATACTAGAAAAGCCTAATATTTTTGCATACATACCTATTTCATAATTATTTATTAATTTATTTGTAAATAATAATGTATTTTCAAAATTATTTAATATTAATATTTTATTATTCAAAAAGATATATTATTCAAAAGAATTTATAATTTTCGAAATTAATTATTATAGTATTTTTGGAAAACGTATTTTTGAAATATTTGTGACAATTTAAATTTTGAATTGATCCCATGAATACATTTAAATAGATTTAATTAGTATCCATATTTGGAATTGATTTATCCTATTGATTTTTAAACTAAAAATTTAATTTGATTTAAATAGATTTAATTGGATTTTGTATTTGAAATTAGATTTGATTTCATTGAATTAATTTAATAATTATCTATTGGGTTTTAAAATTTTCCTAATCCTATCCAAATTGGAAATTCCCACATCCTATAAATATAGGCAGGTACTCCTCCAATTCATTATTTTCCATCCACAACAAATTTTCCACAAATTATTCCGCAACCACAAGTGCAGTGCCTCGTGTCCGTGTTCGTGTCCGTGTCCGCTTCTCATTCTTATTCCATGATAGTTTTACATATACATTTATGTTCTCGTGTCGGACACTTCCCCGACACAATATAAATATCTAACCCTGTCCCTAAACTCTAAGCCCGGTCTCCTGCCCCGACTCACCCCTCCTCTCGACATAGGTCAACCCTTCCCCGACAAACTCCCTACCATTCCCGTCACCCAGTCCCCCGCTCCTCCATTGGCCACGCCACCAGACCCTCGCCAACACCATGGATCCGCTGCACCCTGACCCTTCCCGGCCAGCACCTCACCACCGCCGCCGGAACCCCAAAACCAACACCAGACCCTCCGCTCTCCCCGAGCGCAGTCCCAGCCACCGACCCCCATAACCCACGACCATCGTTCCACCACCAAATTCCAGCCCATCTCTCCCCGCCACCAGCGAACAGCCACCTCCCTGCCAACAAACCGCCACCACCGGCATAGCCACAAATCGCCACCAGCCACCCAAAAATTTTCCCAAAACCATCACAGCTCAAAAAAATACCCAAAATAGGAAAATCCAACTTACCTCCTCCGTCTCCAGCGAGCCGTACTCCGCCGCGCCGTGGAAACCCCCGACCAGAGACCGGCCTCCGTTCTCCAGCTCCGCCCTAGCTCCGACCACCGTCCGCACCCGAGCTGACCAAAACCCCCTCGCCGCCTGGAGGAAGCCCTCACCGCCGCCACGACGGACTCCTCCGACGAGCAACGCCCTCCGGTCACCCCTCTACCCGCGTCCGCCGTGGTTCCCGCGCCACTGGCACAGCCTCACCGCCGCCCCTTCTTCCCAGTCGTCGAAACCCCCTTCACCGTAGTCCTTCCTTCCTCCGCCGATCTCGTCGCCCGCCGCGCGCCCGCTCCGCCTCGCGAGCACGCGCGACCCGATCTCCTCCTCGTCAGCGCCCTCCTTCGAAACCCACTCCGCTCTTCCGCCGCATCTGCCAGCGCCTCCAGCCGGCCGGACCGCCTCCACCAAACCCCCGACGTCGAAAACCCCATAGCCGCCTTCCGCCGTCGCGTGAGCGCGCGTCACCGGCGCCACGCGGCAAGGAACCCTGATCACCTAAGCCGTCCCCTCATTCGTCCCTCCGCCGAGTCGTCCCCGGTGCCCTAACCGCCTCGGCGCCGCCGATTGACCCCCACTTCTCTCCGCCGAGCGAGCGCCGACCCGCCCACGAACCATCCGCGTCGACCTAGCCGTCGCGTGCGCGTGTCCTACCCCCTCGATCCACCGGACCACCTCCGAGACTCCCGACCTCCCGCTCTCCATCTCCCCCTTTCTTCCCCTCTCCGTTCTCATTCCCTCCCTCTCTCTTCCGTATTCCTCAGTAACAGAGGGATGGCCTGGGGATGAATATTATTATGATTAGTTTTTGTTGTTGTGGTTGTTGTTACTTTCGTTTTGGTTTTGTTTATTAAATTTTTTTTATTAAATATCTGTTATCTTATTATTATTAGTACTATTATTATTTCATTATTATTACTATTATCATTGTAATTTTTTATTGAAATTATTATCATTATTATCATTATTATTATTATTATTATGATTTTTATGATTAGTGTTATTTATTTTTATTGTTGAAGAGTATTTACTAATTACACTAATTAAGTATAGGAATATTAATATTATTGTTGTTCTTAGATATTATCATACTTATTAAGTTATTCTTTTGGGGAAATTTATATTATAATCTTCAGACTATATATAATATAGGGGATAGAGCTGTCTATGTAATTTTAGCCAAGAAGTATTTTCTTTGTTAGTATTATCAAAAAATTTCTTAACAAATAATATAGTTTTTCCTACTTAAAAATGTATTTTAAACTAACTTAGAAATTTTGCCAAAAAAAAATGATTTTTCTTGACTTTAATTATTTAAGTATTTTTTTTCTATAAATATCTTGACTTACGAAAACTAGTCTTTAGGAATTATAAATATTTTCTAAAACTCGTATATATAATAGTTATTCATTATTTTTTCCTGTCCATAATCTGTCCTATTATTCCCACTCCTTCGCCCAATTCAAACATACCTTATGTCCAACCTAACCAAATTGACCCTTCTGGACCCAATGGAACCGACCGTGTCACCATCCGAGGTCTCCTTGTACAGTTGTTGTACCAAAGTTGAAGATCGCGCAACCTTGATTATCGCAGCACACCAGGCGTACTACCAGGCAAGACACCTTGCCATTAGCTGTTTAATTATTTTTAGCTCATATTTTATGCATGTCTATTATTTTTTTATAAACTGTGATACATGGCATAACTGTTCTTTTATATTTCTGCTGTGTATTATCTTTCTTACAAATTAAACCTAGATTTAAGGGACCACCTTGTGTGTCGCATTCATTGGCCTTGACACGTTGTAAACACGAAATGTGTGTCGCATGTAGAACACGGAAGTGCGTGATTGGCTGGCCACCAGTACGTACAAGCCGTGCGATAGGAATAACTGCTAATAGAGGTTGCATGCTAGTTTGACTTAGCGGTTATAGTGGTCATGTTTGGGATACAACACAGTAGGCATTGGGCGGGGAGGACAACTCCTTAGCGTATGGACTTCGATGCACTTCCCTTGTGACCCGGACTCTCCGCTGGAGATACGGGGTTGATGACACATGATTTATTTATGCTCCTGCTGGGGCCTCTGGTGCCCAAGAGGGGACTATGCCGATCCTATTCAGCCAGGGTCCATGCGTAAAAAGGATTGTTCTTAACAACATCTCACTTAGAACGGTAGGCTACCATATCCGTTAGGTACGAGTACTTTTGGTTTGGGTATTTGTATCTGACCGTGGCTTGGAACAATAACTTGTCGCGGATTAGTTCGTCACATCTTGTTCTTGTTTGATTGTAGGTGTGACTTACTACTTCGATGAGAAGGTATTGAACCTTGTTGGGGTCCGGATACCATATCGGATTCTTAGCATGGAAAGATATGTCGCCGTGAATTAGTTTACCATCTCTTGTCCTTGTTTGGTTGGGGGGATGGTACACTCGTTCAGTAGGTGCGTATTGGACTATGTTAGAAATTCGATTTACTTATTTATTGAGCAATATTTATTCAGTTTATATGGCATGCTATGATGTGTCTTGTTACGTCCCTCTGAGGACCTGGTTGTCTTGCCAGGTGTGTGCTATTGTCTTTCGCAGGTGCTTTAGCTCTAGCCATGGTCTTTGCTACTTCTTCGAGGATGATTGCATTTGGATCATCTTCGCTTCGCTCGCGCTCATTTCATTTTCATGTATTTTATTTCCTTATTTTGTTGGTAGTGGATTTGTCTCCGCCCAACATAATGTATCAAGACAAATTTATTCTCATTATATGATCTTTTATTCATTTATTCTGTGTGGATGAGATTAGTTGTGGTTTTACTGCATTTTACAGCTTATGTATTTATACGAGGCTTCCATATATTGGAGTATACTTCGTATGAATACAGCTGGCATGTCTACGTTCCTAGTCCTACGTATTTTGGGACTGGGGCGTTACAACCCTATAGGAAACCATAGAAATTAAGGTTTATAGAATCTTTGATAAACCAATTTAGAATTAGCTGTTTATTAACCAACTGTACACATCATTATTTTATACAGGAGGATATCTGACTCTATTGCCTACTTGTACTTTCCTGGCAAGGCAAGTACACTCTACGGTTTTATACTTTACATTATATATCATGTGCTTCCTTGAGTGACACAATTGCAACACGTCATGTACTTTCTGGTGCTCATGTCTCTTTCTTATTACTTGTATCTGGGGTGGGAAAATATACTACCTATGTGACTAATCCCAAATAACAACTCAGGTGTGTTTAGCTTAGACCTCGCATCGTGCACGCGGGTCCTAAGTCGCCCATTCATGTGCTTTCATGTGCTTTCATGTGCTTACCCTATCCGGTCACATATTTAGTTATATTTCAAATGTAGTACACACATGTTCAGGAGATTACCTTGTACTTATTTCCTGTGATTCCATGATATCATGTTCTTTCAGGTGCTTATATATCATATTCTTTCATGTTCTTATATTTATGTTCTTTCATGTACTTTACACTGTTCTTCATGTACTTATTCACCTGTTCTTCCTGTACTTTCCATGTTTCCTTGTACTTTCATATTATGATGTCTGGTTCATTACCTAGAATTGTACTTGCTCCGCTCCTGAATATGATATGTTGTAGGTGAGATGGAGGCCTTGTGTGACACCTACTATGGGCAGGATATTGCTTTCCCTACTGAGCCAGCTGGAGCTGCTTGTGACCTAGAGGCTGCAGAATCCTAGTGTTTCTTAGTATTTTCCTATTATCTTTCCATGTATTGAGACTAGCAGACTCTTTTATTAGTTGGAATGTAATAATTCAGATATTGTACTTTACTATGGTTGGGACACATTTATATAGATGTTGTGATTTCATTTCATGTTTATATTATCTGGTTAGTTTCCCTAGATTGGTACAGCTTACTTTGTTGTGTCTAACAACAAGGGCTGGGCGTGTCCGACTCGTATCCGGTTATTCGGGAGCGGGTCATGACAAAACCTGAGAATCTTGCTATAACAATGTTGACTGTCTTTACCTGCAACATTGCTCAAGTTTTGTTCTTGGTAGCATCACTTCTAAAGCTAAAACATGTATATTTTGGAGGATCTTATATATGCAGTCATGCTAGCACAATGGATAGCATATCATATGCAATCAATTATTGGTCCAAAGATATAGGCTCAGATTGATAAAGCCTGCAATGTGCAAGGCATTAACAGGGTAACGAACGCAGACAAACTTCAACCATCAAGTATAATGTCTTTAGATGTGCCAACAACGGAAATGCTCCAGCTTTGAGCTATCCGAAACACTCGCTATATTGACTTTGACTAAACAGAAGGTTACACACATCTCCATGCCCACTTGTATTACTAGTAGGACTTTTACCCACCAAATCTAAACTATACTATACATCATAATATATATACGACCACAGCCATTACCATGCCAACTTGTATCTTCACCAGTCAAGACTATCACTAAGGATTAAAGAGATTGCTTGAATCTCTCTCGAATTCAGTTCAGACCTCATATATCTATATAGTTATCCAGTACACACAAGTGTCCAAATCAGAACTATATTACATTATTAGATTGAATCGAAAAAACTAACACTAGGTTGGGATTTACATATCATACAGCAACCACAGTTTTCGTGGGAACTTCAGCAAATTCAGACAGATTCCCATTTAGCAATCTTCGAATATGCAATTGGGGTTAATTTTAGTTTACCAAAAATATCAACAAATAAAAGACTAGCATTAATTCCTTGCCTTCCATTATTCCTACTAGATAAATGAGAAAAACCCATGGAATCGGAAGTGGAAAAGAAGTGCAAATTGAGGTAGGAGCTGCATTCATCTCAAAAGCACAATGCATCAGCTAAATAATCAAACTACAGTCCCAAAAACGTAACTATACTTTAAGCAATTGCTGAATTGTGGTATTTAAGCCAAAATATTACTTCCTAGCTATTCAATACACATGAGCCTCCAAACCAGAAGTATATTCTAGCAATGGGATTTAGTTAAAATAGATCATACCAACACGTCTAATCCCCCTATAGAAACTTCTGCAAATGCAATAGAAGAATATGATTCCACTAGGCATTTTCAATTAATGCATTTGGCTAAATCTACTGACTTTTAAAGATTGACATATTAAGTATAAAATTACTGTCTCCCTCTGCTACTTGGACTCTCTAGTACCACCTTTCGATACTATCTATTTGTTTAACCATAGATTTCCTTTTAGGCATAAATTCGAATACCCATAGCCTGCAATCATAAAATCGAAAATTAAAGGATTTTGTACCTATTCGATTTGTTGCCTGTTGCTAGAGTGCTTCGTCGTTCCTCCTCGTCATCTTGGCGACAGAAGGTGTAAAATACTTAGGGTTCTTCCTGGTTCCTTCGTAGTCTTCTTCGTGAAGAGGATGGTAGCCACTAGGGTTTTCTCGAATGATCGGCCACAACCCCTCCTATATATAGGCTCTAATGTTCGATCAAGATCTTGAGGAGATAAAGAGAACTTCATTTGATCCTATCCATGTTTGATTCGAAATCAAACTAGAATTTAAATCAGCAGGTTATGTGTTCGGCTTAAAGAATTTGAATAAGTGAGATTTGCACTAAGGCCCCTAGTGTATACTCTATTTACTCCTGTGTCCCTTTGTATATATATAAAGTAATACACTATATGTTTTTATACATATTATGACAATTATATATTGGATAATAAAGAAAATGATAAATAATAAATGAAAAAAAATTAGGAGGAAAATTTGGTCAAGGGGTTGACACTTTCCGCTGCAAATAGGAACACTCTGTGCGACTATGTAGCCTAGCTCAAATCGGCCGTTTCTGGACTTGGCCTTGCACGGGCGCAACCCAGGCCCGTGCGGCATCACGCCTTAGCGAAGACGATCGCTCCTACGGAAGCGGGACATGACACCGAGTGTGCGGTGTGCCTTATTACCTACAGCCGTTCAGATGTCGATCCCGATATTTTAAAACACACTGTTAGAGTATAGGCTAGACTCACCCTGGAACCTTTGATCACTGACTGGAGTCACCTTATACCGGACTCATCTTGTGCTGGAATCACCTGGTATTGGATTATATTGTCTGGACTCACACATGACTCTTATTATACTGTCTGGACTTATATCGTGCTACTCTAGTTCGGCTAGAATATATTTTTACAGTCTTTATTGTCATGATTCTCTTCTTGTTTAGTACTTTCCTCTTCTTGTACCTTAACTGTTCTCTATATCATTACCTGTATAAAACTGCCATGATTCATCAATATAACTGCTTATAACTGCTTATAGTCCTCTGTCATTTACTTGGGATTTCTTGATGAGTTGTACTCGTTCCTGTCCTGATTAGACCTGTTAAAATTTAACAGATGATTGCCCTGAGGACACATGCCCTACATATTATGGACCCGGAGATGGGATGGCTACCTTTGGCCCCGACACTCAGGAGTGATCGGGATTTAGTTTAGTAGACTAGCATATGTTTTCATGTTGAACTTGTTGTAGAAGATTTGAGACTTGTGTAGTATTTGAGATTTGTTGAGAGTGGTTATTATTTTAGTAGTTGTCTTTCTATTCTTAGTTAATTCTTCTGTGATCATCTTATCGTGCTTAGACTGTGATTAAATTACAATATCTTATACTCGTCCTTCGTTCGGAGTTGATCATGATGAGTACATTATAATTGCATAAGTTGCTGGTTAGATAGTAACCTAGGACAATGCTCTACCGCCGACACAGCGGCATAGGCTGGGCGTAGTTACGTACTCGTACCCTCACAGTGGGTGCGGGTCGTGACACGAAACGATCGTCTTAGAGTTGGTGCACGGCATGCTTTCAAAATAACACTCGATCCTTAGTCCCGTGGCTTAGGAGAAGGAAAGTTGGTATTCGCCGCAAAGCCAAGAGTTAGCCAAATTCATAGGCGTCGCCCGCACAAATGCTTCATAAAGCATGCACAATCTCATCGCCCAAGGCGTAGCATCGCCTCTGCTCGCCCGACGGGTTAAGTTGTATTGCACGGCTTGCGGCATAAGTCTAGGCACCCCAAATAACTTGGTTGTTCAAGTCGATCGCGTGCATGGCACGTTCCCACGATGTAAGGCTTAACCTAGCCTTTGCTCGTCGAGTCGTCGTGCGTTTAAGTCAGGCAAGTTAAGTTAGACAAAGTTATGCCGGTCGACCTAAGACATTACAAGTATCGTCCCGCTCTTTCGCGGTTTGTCAAAGTTAAGTAGTCCCACGATCTCAAGGCCTGTCGACTTGGATAGGAGTGTTGCGTAGAACACGGTTGGCTTAAGGCACGATGCACGGACTTAGTGTTTAAGGCATAAACCACGGTTGATTCGATGATTTTTGGAGAAAGGACTATCAAATAGGCATTGAGTTGAATGAAATGATATGGTAACATGGAAAGAACGCTCGCGACTACAGGTTGGCGAGGCGGTCTAAGAAGAAAGAAGTATGCTCGCAGCTATAGGTCGGCGAGGCGGTCTCAGAAGAAAGAAGTAGCATGACTGTGTGAGACGTCAGTTTGAGTCGAGTCTTGCATGGTCATGGACAACTTGTCGACAAGATGGATCGTTTTCCCGCACGGTAACCCGGCGGCCACGGGACCGTTGCGGCCGTCGATTGGAAACGAGTAATTAGCTGTGCTGGGCACGGGTTAGACGGGGACTTGCAGCGGGGCTGGCTACCTTGCGCTGAAAGGGACGCCCTTCTAACAAAAGCTAGAGGAGTCCACGATGGCTCTGGAAGTCAGTGACCAAATCATATAGATGAGTCGACATGGCGGCAATCCGCGTGTGTGCCTTTGGATTGAGTTGAGTTGTTGAATGTGTGTACAGTTAGAATACAAATGTTTGGGCTTAAGAATGGCTACAACATAGACGACGTGCTTCGGCACGAGATGTGGCATCGAGTCTTGAGTTGTCGGCATATAAGTTGCATAAGTTGGTTGAGTTGTTTGAGTTTAAGTCGGGAAACCGCTGCAAGGCAAAGTTGGTTGAGTGACACTAACATTCACAAGTCTTGATTGGGTCAGTTGGTGATCAAAGTAGCAAGGGCCGCGAGGCGGCGATATGGTTTAGTCACCCTGAGTTGCGAGGTACGGCACGATGGATTCCTAGCACGATCACATGGAAATGGAGCCTCATCGCGTAGTTGCGTCTCTGATTAAGTGCCGTAAGGCAAACACGACTTGATAGGGTAACATCGATGTTGCAAGCATGGGATGGTCTTAAAACACGAAATAGGCCAAGACGTCTGTCCTAAAACTGATCCTAAGGCAAGAGTAGAAAGAGAATTGATAAGAAGGGACTATGTTGCACAAAGTAAAATAACGTGTCGATTTTGTATGGGTGGGCGAGGAGCTCATTCTACCATTATAATTGAGTACTGACACCCACATAGTTTACATGTGCAGGCGCAGGTAGAAGCTCGTGGCGCGGAGCTCGCTTGGATGCGTCGAGGCACAGAGTTCCTTGGCGATTCGAAGCGTATGGCCGCATGGATTAAAGATTTATACAGGACATAATATATGGATGTCGCCTTCCGAAGCATCTGCTGGCTCAAGACTTGTATTTGAGAGAAGAGAGAGAGCTGAGTGACTTGTAATGTGAGCTTGAGTGAGCTTGAGAGACTTGTAATCTTGGCCTTGCGCCCATTATAACCTTTGTTTCAATATCAATAAAGAGCTTCTTTTGAATAACTTGTATTTTGTTCTAATTTTTGCTGCTATCATTCAATGTCTCTGCATGGGACTTCTGTGCGACGACCCCGTTGCAGCCGCTGGAATCGGCCGTTATGGAACCCGCCTTGCACGAGCGCAATCTAGGCTCGTGCGACATCACGCCTTAGCGAGGACGATCGCTCCTACGGGAGCGGGGCGTGACAGTGGCCGTTATGATCGGTCGGTGGGGGTTTAACCGGAGTATGGCGGTGGATCGGACGGTGTAGTAGAGTCGGATAGGTCGGTGGAAGAAACCTCTAGGATTTTCTAGAAGGTCGAGGAGCTGTTCTCCACTGGAGAGGAGCGGATGGCTCCGCCGTTCCACTGTCGAGCGGTGGTGAGCTGTGTTAATTTGAGAGGAAGAGGAAGACTCAAAAGGAAACGAATGGGTCGAGTCGAAAAGAAAGGAGTGAAGAGGAGTGACTTGGTTCTGTGATTTGGGTAATTAGGTTTGGGTCCACTTGGACCTATTTTATGGGCAAGTTATATGGACACATCACATTTTGATCATGGCTAGTCCGGATTGTGGCTAGACCAAAAAAAATTTCAGTAGGCTAGTCCATTTTTTGATACTTGGATGTCCCAAATTCCCCACCCCCTCCCCTCCCGAACTCATTTTTACTCTTCATTTGCAAAATTCCTTTTCTTTTAAAAAACCATCGCCCCTTTCTTCTTGAGTTTTGAAGTTTTGAAGAAGAAATTACAAAACCCTAAAGCTTCCTCATAGTTTCCTGGCAGTCTTCCTCTTCTCCTCCACCATCCTCCACTTTTGAAGAAGAACGATGGCACCGAAGAATGGGCTAGCCATGATCAAATTTTAAAAAAATCTGAAACCCTAGAAATTACCCGTTATTTCTAAAAATTTTCCCATCTGAAACCCTATAATTGTTTATTTAAATGATCTCGTGTGTATTACGTTTCATTCTTTATTTCAACTGTAAGTATTTTAATGGGAATTAAAGTCTTTTAGATCAAAACCTAGCATTCTCGAATTGAGAAAATCTGTGTCGACATGGACTGCCCAACCATCTGGCAGTCCAGTCTGTATGGTGGACTGCTAGAAGAATGGAAAGTCCTAAGGCAGAGCCTGTTTAACAAAGGACTACCCATTCTTCTGGCAATCCAACATACAGACTGGACTGCCAGATAGTTGGGCAGTACAAAGTTACACATGCTGTGAGTTGGACTGCCCATTCTTCTGGCAGTCCAACATACAGTTAGGACTGCCAAAAAATGGACAGTCCTTTGTTTTACATGCTGTGACTTAGAATTGTCCAGTTTTATGGCAGTCCATTCAGTTTGTAGGACTGACAGAAAATTGGACAATCCTTGTTTACACTAGTTGAACAACAATATTATGGTTCCCACCAATATTAGGGTTTGTGCATTATGATTAGCCTTTGGGTGCCATCAAAATTGGAAATGAGAAAAAAAAATTATGGTTTAATTTTTGGGTTTTTTTTTCATTTTCTTCTTCTCCATCAGTTGAAAATCGAAATTCGAAATGGGAAGAAAATTATGGTTTAAACCCCATTATACTTGAAGATAATGAGAATAAGTTGAGAAAGAAAATTAGGATTTAAACCCCATCAAAATTCTCATTTTTTTGTTTTTGCTCTTCTTCTTCCTCTTCTTCTTTTTCTTGTTCTTCTTGGATGAGTTGAGGAAGAAAAAGAGCAAAATTAGAAGAAAAAAAAATGACTTTTATACCAAAGTGTGGGATAGCCATGATCACTTTCTTCAATGACAAACTTGTAAATAAACCAAAGTTCAAAATAGGCTAACTATGATCAAATTTTGATGTGCTCATATAACTTAGCCATTTCATGGGCTTAGTTGGCATGGCCGGTTTGTGGGTTAGGTGATTACTCATAGGAATAAAGGAATTAAGGTAGATGAATGGTGGTTTGCTATGGAAGAAAATATACTAAGCAGCTGGCCTAGCTTGGAACCAATGGGCCATTGGGTCCACAAGTAATGCGAGTTTGGAATGGCTGATTAATAAAGTAGTGGCTGACATGGCCTTGGGCCAACTTATGAGAAAAATGAATTAGGGATTTGGGTTAATCTGTGAGCTTAACTCTAATTTGGCTTTGGCTCCATATTCCAATGAGAAAAATTATCTAAGGCCAATAAATTTTAAAAATGAATTTGGTTTGGAAAAAATAGGCTTTGTCTAAATATAAACAAATAATTGGGAAAAAATAAAATAGAAAAATAGGAAATTTTATTAAATTGAAAAGTGGGGGTTACATTAAGCAAACCAACTGCTTCATTGGTTATTTTTAACAAAAATCAATAGCCAAAAAAATGTTATATCAAATGCATCTTAGGAACCAAAAAAATGTTATATCAAATGCATCTTAAGAATTATACAATAAAATATTTCCACCTATGTTACTTTGAAATCATCTATACTAATACTAATATATAAGTTAGATAGTAGGAATATCAGGGTACAATACTAATTGACTTACTCAAAAAATATAATTATTTCGAAATTTACTCCATTCAGTCGATAAATTTTTCTTTCTTTTGAACAACCGATTTAATGTACTTATACCACTCACACAAACGGTTAATATCTTAATTCAAATAAATATGTTATATAAATTGTCTGTTAAAAATAGATATACTGATGATTGTTATTCAAATATAAAATGAATAAATTCTACTTATTTGAAGCTAAATTTTAATAATAAGATTTTATAATATTCAACTTATCACCTTAATAAATGATATGTTGGTTATTCTATTATTTTCACATATGGTTATATAGCTTTATTTATTTAAAAATTTAAATTTTAATATTCAAATATTCTCGTATTCGTATTGTAGTGTAGATTTAATATACAAAATTTATCAAAATTTGATAAGGTAATTATCAAAATATGGAATTAGTAAATCCTATTTGAACCTATCTACATATCTTAAGTATAAGAATTGATAGTATTCAATTTAATAACAAAAAATAAAGTATCGGAGCAAATGCTAATATTC
>JANAVB010005596.1:2256141-2350739 GCA_029216955.1 Iris pallida
TGGTGGCTATGTGTCATCCTACCATAATATTATCATGCACCGAAAAGTGTGCAATGTACGACAATAGCATAGGGGTGACATATAGCCACCTCACCGTGAGGTGGTATATATATAAAGTCTAACTTTAGATATAAGTCTAACTTTAATTATGTTTGTTTTTCACAATTCACACAGGATGAAAAAAAATGGTGGGTAACTTTGAACAAGGTGCGGATTGGGTATTTCGACAGCTTTGCAATGGCATATGGAATGTCGGGCAATCCTATGGGGAGGTGGTGTGCGGTGGGCTGGACAAAAGGCTTCTACCCTCATGGAAATGGTCACTTCCCAAAGGATGGTCCCATGAACTGTGGTGCTATTTCTCGTGCTTTTGCCATCAACAAGGATGGGATTACTGAAGAAAACCTTATCGATTATATAACCAATCCAAATTGTTATGACATCACTCAAACGAGTGCTTCTGATTTTCATACGGAGGATCCGGTGGTCTCAGTAGTGGTTGTACTTGACAATACTGTTCGTACAAATGCACGTTTGTATTTCAATAAAATATCAATAAGCAATGAATATTTAGAATGTGAGATCTGTCGTTTTATTTGGTGTTTGAGCATTAGGATCAACCTCTACTGCCACATAATTTTTGTACAATTCCCATTTTGAACCTCATATTAAGGTGTTTTTAGACGTTAGGTCTCGAAAAAGAATAAATTTGTATTTGTGTATCTCAATAATTGTTCTAATTAGTATTTGAATTTGGACGAACACATATGATGAAAGAAGTGACTCTTCTTCTAGTACACAAGAAAAAAAACTTACAGTAGTTAGGACATATACCATGAGCAATGGCAGACCTACAAAAGGGGAAATTTGGTGGAATTCAGCTAATTAACCCCCAGTAATTATATATATATATATATATATATATATATATAATATATATATATATATATATAATATATTATATTATATATATATATATATATAGGGAGCGGATCAAAATCCCCCTTAAAAAATATCCTAAAAATTCTCTTACTCTCAGCCGTCCATTTAATGTTAATATTAATATTAATGTTAATATTAATGTTAATATTAATATTAATATTAATATTTATTTTTATATTAATGTTAATGTTAATATTAATGTTAATGTTAATATTAATTTTAATATTAATTTTAATGTTAATTTTAGTATTTAACATTAATATTAATATTAATATTAACATTAACATTAATATTAACATTAAATGGACGGCTGAGGGTGAGGAGGTTTTTAGGAGGTTTTTCTAAGGGGGAATTTTGATCCGCTCTATATATATATATATATCTATATATATATATATATTATATAAAATATATTATAAATATTATATATATATAGATATATATTAATATTATTTTTTTTTTTTGGAACCAGGTAAATTGTTTTCTAGAGATATATATATATATATATATATATTATATATATATTAATTATATATATATATATATATATATATATATATATATTAGTTTTCTTTTGGGGTTTTTTATTGACTCAATCCACCCCATTCGAACTTAGCCCAATTCATTTAACCCAAGTACGAATTTCTAGTTCCATCCTTTTATCATAAATCATGATATTATACATACAAAGATTCTTATAACAACACAATCCAGTCAGCCAACTGTTGGTCCAAGATCCAAATTAGAGTGAGTATGGAGATCTAAGGCCTCGTTTAGTTCGCAGAATCATCGGATTGGAAAACGAAAATGATTACTTTCTTATGTTTGGGAGCCAAAGAAATTGAGGAGGAAAGGAATGTGATTCCCAATTGAAAGAAAACTATGGGATAAAGTGATTACATACATCCAAGCAAGGAATCACTTTCACATATTGAAGTATTCACTTTTCTTTCCAATTTTTTTGGCATTTCCAAACATAGGAAAGAAAAATCACTGAAAAATGTAATTTTTCAAAAGAAAAATATCAAGAAATTGATTTTCTTTCCCTTCCATTCCGCGAACCAAACAAGCCTAAATGTAAATTTTACAACTTATTTAAGACCCAAAAACCTACAAAGTCTAAACACGGTTATTTTTTAATGCAACTTAGGCCATAGAAGTATTGATTTAAATGAGAGGATTTCAGAATTTGGAAGTAAATTCACACAAACTAATACTGTGATTCTTGAATCACAACTAATGCCGCATCACTTCTTTCTCTTGTGTTTTCTTCTTCTTCTTCTCCCGCTTTCTATTTATACGAGGGAGCCCTCTCCTCCTCATCCTCGATGTTGATAGCGAATGATGAAAATAATGATGATCTTTGTAGTAGGTTCGAATACTAGGAGACCAAAGAATAAGTTCCAAACACTGAACGACGCGGGCGGGTCTTCTTAGATTGTTGGTTAAGAGTTAAGTGAGAGAAAAAAAAAACTATGCTTGATTCGATGTTGAAGGTTTAAGAAGAGAGAGAAGAGAGAGAGAGAGAGAGAGAGAGAGTCATAAAGTGTTTAAGTGAGGATTTCTTTAATCTTTTTTGTTAATTTTTAATCCCAAAATCGAAGGGTTAATGAGAAAAAAAATGAGGAATTTGGTTTCAAAAGTTTTTAATATTCTTTATTTGTTCTACATATTATGACTTTCTTCTATATTTTTTGCTTTCAACCTGCTTACTCAGGGGCTTCATGACTTTGTCCATGTACGTCCAATCTCTTCTCGCTTTTACTCATCGTTGATAAGAAAAATCGTCCATGATGCATCTGTCGAGTTGACGAAAAAAATTCTAAAATTTTGATACATCTGTTGATTAAAAAAACTCCGTTGATGTATTTGTTGAAAAGAAGAAAAAAATTCTAAAATTTTGATGCATCTTTTGATAAAAAAAAAACATTATTGATGCATCTGTTCATTAAAAAATCGTTAATTTAAAATATTATAAGAAAAAAAATCCCGTGATATATGTAATAATTAGAAACACAATCAAATCTAATTAATTAGAAACTCAAGCATATCTAATATTACGTCGCATGTAATAAGAATTTATTTATAATTATTATATTTTTATTAATCTTTCTTCCATTCAAATTTTTTAATTTAAATAAAAATTATTAAACACGCCCTTACATTCTTTCTTCAATCCAACAAAGTACGTATATTGACTTCTCTCTAATTCTTTTTTTTTTTCCCTGTAGACCCTCGACCGTCTGTTATGTCACTTTTGAGGCCTCGTTATGAGGGTCTATTATGACTTGCTAAAGTGCACAATTTCATCTACATGAATGTCAATTATGACACGCTAAAATGCAAAATTCCTTCTCTTATGTCACTTCCGGTGCATCTTTACGAGTCACCTGCTAAAATTAATAGACTTGCTATATATACATTGGTTAATATTAGGGGTGAGCAGATTTCGGTTTTGGAACCGAAACCGACCCGATCCGACCCGATATAACAATTCGGGTCGGTTTTGAAACATTCGGATCGGGTTTCGGTTTTGAGTAAAGAAAACATCGGTTTATCGGTTCGGTTGTTGCATTTGGGTTTGGATAACCGGCCCGAACCATAAACCGACGTATCCAATTACATGTTTACCCCTCCCATCATATAAATACAAAGAAAACCTAATCTTTTTCTCTCCTCTTTTAATTTCTACATCCGTCGGCCGCTGCTCTCAAAGACTCATCTCTCTCATCTCTCTATATTCTTTCAGAGCCTCTCTAATAAAAAACCTAACACTACCCAAATCTTTCTATCTCCTCTCATCCATTCTCAGCCGCCTCTTCCTCTCCCCTTTTCTCTTTCCTCTCATACACTATCAGATTTCTAGGGGGATTTAAGGGTTTAGTGGAGTGAAATGGGCGTGAAGCTTCGGTGCACCATCTAGAACTATGACTAGGGTTGGACGTCCGGCAGGGAGGTCGACTCCGAGAAAAAGTACACGGAGTTCTTGATGGGACCCATGAGTCCGTCCTCTCGTTCCTGGTCGGCGACGACGACGTAGGGGAGGTGATGATAAAGGTGGGAACATGACCTCCTGTTCTTGTTTAAGGTTCTTGATTCTGGAAACTTTTTGTTTAATGCTTTCTGATTATATTGTTCTTTTGCTTAGAAGGTTGCATCTTTGGCTTGATTTATTTAGAATGTTTTATGTCATTTGTCTTCAATTTCTTCTATTTTTTGAGGTATATGTTTCATTTGTTGGGAATTATGTCAAGTTTGGGAAAGTGATTTACTATAATTTGCAGCAAAAAAGTTATGTCAATTCTCTTCAATTTTTTTAAAGAATCTTGGATCTTATTCTGTTCTTTAAACTCTTTTTCCTATGTTCTTTGTAAAATTGTTTGTTTGCTCTTTTCTTTGTAAAAAATTTGAAATAAGTAACATTGTATTATACACATATTCTTTCCAATTTTGTTCTTTCAAGATTGTAAAGGAGACATTTTATGGGGTAGAAACCCGAACCGACCGAAAACCGAAATTTTGTTTTCGGTTCGGTTTTGTCCGATTATTGCATAAACGGTTCGGTTTACGATTTAAAAAAATTCGGTTCTCGGTTTTGTCGATTTTTGAAAAAAACGGTTCGGTTTCAACCGAACCGAACCGTTGCTCACCCCTAGTTAATATGCTTTGTTGTTTGTTTGGACCCATACCCCAGAATAAGTGTACAATTCCTTCTTTTTAATTGTACAATAGTAAATAGTCAACAAGGATCGAGCCTTCAGTCCGAAGTGTACTTGAATATATTTATTGACTTGATAGTTCTTGTAGCATATATCTTTTTTATGAGGTTCTATCTTCCAACATATTATGACCCTTAATAACAAAAATGAAATATTTATTACTCTCATCAGATGATGGGAATACATAATGTTGGTCCATTCCATGGTCACACCCGATTTCGATAATCAACATACACTTAAGTCAATACACAAAATATAGAAAATGCTGCTAATCATTTCAGGATACATGAAATCAAATTTAACGGACGATGTACTGCATCAAACAAAGCGTCAACATCATCAAATCTTCAGAAGACTCATTTCTCATTTTATTCTGTATTTTACATTTTATCAAGTTTAGGATTTATTTTGTAAAATCAGTTTTGGTAATACTGGCTTAGGGTTAAAACTGTCCACATTCCACAAGCCTACCTATTTACCATTCGTATTTCATTTACAAAATATTTCAAAAACATATTTTGAAAATAGCCTTTACAAATAATTTTACGAATAACCAAAAACATATTTTGAAAATTGTTTTTACAAATGATTTTCAAATATCTCCTGACAGAACTCGTAACCGAGTTCGGCCCGAGTTCGGTCAAAAATGATTCAAACTTCTGTTGCCTCCAAATCAGCGAGCAACGTCTCTTTGCGAGATATTTGCATCCGAACTCTGCCCGAACTCTTCCCGAGTTCGGTTCGAGAAAACACCTATAAATAGAGAAGAACTTTTCATTTCAAATTCATTCATTCATTCTTCATTCTCTCTTCTCTACTACTCAAGTGTTTTCAAACGATCTAAGACTTTCAAATCATAACTATACATCTCTTAGCCAAAAGCCAGTACTATCAGAGTTGATTTAGAATCTTTTGGTATTTCAAGAGTTGTAAAGAGGTCGTTCCAAGTTCAACAACTTTTTCTGTTGTGGAGCTGGTCGTGCGCTCGTCACCAAGCACGGTGTGTGTTGTGGAGCTGGTCGTGCGCTCGTCACCAAGCACGGTGTGTGTTGTGGAGCTGGTCGTGCGCTCGTCACCAAGCACGGTGTTGTAAGAGACTGTAAGCTCTAAGTTAAAGCTTGTGCCATAGTGGATTAACATCGAGCAAGAGTACTCGAGACTGGATTAGTCCTCTCAGAGGGATACCAGTATATATCACTGTGTCTCTGAGTTTGAATTCTCTATCTTTATTTACTGTCTCTTATATCTCTGCCATAGTTTAATTTTTAATTGGTGATTATTTTCCGCTGCACACACACACTCTATTCACCCCCCTCTAGAGGTGCTCAACGGTCCTACAATTGGTATCAAAGCAGGTTATATTCTTATATAACATACCTTAGAGAGTATATATATATGGCAGCCATGAAATCTATATTCAACGGTGAAGGGCAATCCACAAATAGACCTCCCCTATTTGATGGAACAAATTATACCTACTGGAAAACATGAATGACTTTCTTTCTAAAGTCTCTCGACTTTGATCTTTGGTCAATAGTCATTGATGGTTATAAGAAACCAGCACCAACAGTGGTTGAAGGCCAGCTGGTGGAAAAGACCCATGATAAGTACACTGAAGCTGAAAAGGCTAAAGCTAGCCTAGATGCTCGTGCCATCAATGCACTATTCTGTACAATTGAGAAAACCGAGTTCAACAGAGTTTCAACCTGTAAGACATCTCACGAAATTTGGAAACTCCTTGAGGTAACCCATGAAGGGACTTCCCAAGTGAAGGAATCCAAAATTAGTAGACTGACACAGGAGTATGAATCTTTTAAGATGAAACCCGGTGAGTCAATTACACAGATGTTTACTCGTTTCCTTGATATAACTAATCCTTTACAATCTCTTGGTAAGGATTACAGCAATCACGAGAAGATCAAAAAAGTGTTGCGGGCTCTAACAAAGAACTGGAATCCAAAAGCCACAGCAATCATTGAAGGAAACAATCTCACCACTATGACTCTGGAAACGCTGATGGGCAAACTCATGACCCATGAACTCGACTTGCAAGATTTTGAAGAAGCAACACCAAAGGAGAAATCTATTGCCTTCAAAGCTCAAGCAAGAAAATCAACATACAACGATTCCGATGAAGAATCGTCAAGTGGTGATGAACGAGCCCTACTTGTGAAGAACTTCAAGAAATATCTAAAGTTCACAAGCAGAAAGAAGAAAGATGTCCAAGAAAGCAACGAAGATAAAACTATATGCTTTGGATGTAAGAAGTCGGGGCATATGAAGAAGGACTGTCCAACCACCAAGAAAAGCAGTCCATATGATAGATCAAGATCAAGCAGAAAAGCAACATCTGGTCGAAAGTATGCCAATACAAGCATCTGGCACGAAAGCGATGCCAGTGATACAGAAGAAGAAGACAGACCCTGCGGCAATGCAAATGTTTGTCTCATGGCATTTGATAAGGTATCATCTAACCCTTTGTTTGATGATTTCACTTTCGATTAATTAGAGAATGCCTTTAGCAAACTACTTGAAGATCACAAAACTGTGCTCGACAAGTATAAGCAATCTCGAAAAGAGATTAAGGCACACACAACCGAGATAGATAGACTGTCCAATCTGATTGAAGATATTAAAGAGACATCTACTACCGGTAACACGGAAGAGGTGGCCAAACTCAAGGTAGACTATCATGAGGCTATCCTCAATATTGAAAAGAAAGAAAGGGACTATGTCAAAGTATAAAAGCTTTATGACATAGAGAAGAAGATGCACTTAGTAACTGAACAAAGACTCCTAGATATGATTGCTAGATACGAAGAGTCTATTGCGATTTCTAAAAAGTTAGAAATCAAGTTAGACAAATAGACAATACCTGTGACACAGCCTAAGATTAGTCCTAATGCTAAGCATACACCTAAAAGGACTAAACACAAGAAAGCACAGAAGAAATACGAACATCATCATGCTTTCACTTATAGGTTCTCCAAACAAAACAAGCTTGCAAACACAGTTTTTACCACTAAACTGACTTGCACATATTATGGTACGCACGGACACATATCACAATATTGTCTTGCAAGAAATCTTGTTGACAACCATACTTTAGTTTGGAGACCTAAAGCTAATCTGAGTGGACCCTTCAGAAAATAGGTACCAAAGGATTCATCTACTTGTCTTGTAGGTGGACCCTCAACCCTCTCATGCTAGAAGCAAATGGATCCTCGATAGCGGATGTTTGTGACACATGACTGGTGATGCATCTTTATTTGCTACGCTATCGATGAAGAAAGAAGGATACGTCTCCTTCGAAAATAACTTAAGAGGTGATATAATAGGTAATGGTACTGTAGGTATTTCTCCTTATCCAATAATAAAGGATGTTTGTCTAGTAACTGAATTAAAACATAACCTATTAAGCATAAGTCATTTGGCAGATAATGGTTATGGTATCAATTTTGTGAAAGATAAATATACCATATATGATATGTCATCTGGTGATCCCGTATATAAAGGGATTAGAGAAGACAACATTTATATTTTCTTTTTGGAGAATACTAATAATACAGGAAGGTGCCTAGTAGCTATCAAGATGAAAGCTGGCTATGGCACATGAGACTAGGACATGCAAATATGGATACTATCTCACGTCTAAATACAAAGAAGTTGGTAAGAGGACTCCCTGAAATTCCATTCAAGAGAGATATGGTATGTGCTGACTGCGAAAAGAACAAAGCACATAGGTCTACTTTTAAATCCATCAACGCTATCCAGCGATAGTGATGATGAAGATACACATACAAAGACTAAGAAGAGTTCTGAGAAAGATCTGACCCAAGAGGCAAGGACTGATAAAAGTTTCGAAGATGCAGGAACTGAGATGAGCCTTGTGAAAGATATGGCCTAAAGATTTGAATCATTGAGATTCAAGCCAGATCATCCAGAAACTCTCATTATAGGTGATGTATCCAAAGGTGTAAGTACACGTTCATCTCTTAAAGATTCTGAATTAGCAGCAAATGTGGCATTTATTTCAAAAATAGAACCTAAGAATGTAGATGATGCTTTTACTAATGAGTTTTGGATTTCTGCCATGCAAGAGAAACTTAATCAATTTGAGAGAAACCAAGTTTGGGAACTTGTTCCTAAACCAATTGGTCAATCTATAATTGGTACCAAATGGGTGTTCCGAAATAAACTCAGTGAAGATGGACAAGTTCTACGCAACAAAGCACGTCTAGTGGCACAAGGTTATAATCAAGAAGAAGAAATTGATTATGATGAGACCTATGCTCCTGTTGCTAGACTAGAAGCCATCCGCATGTTTTGTGCATTTGTATGTTTTAATGATTTTAAACTTTTTAAAATGGACGTGAAAAGCGCATTTTTAAATAGATTTTTGAAAGAAGAGGTTTTTGTGAAACAACCCCCTGGTTTTGAAGATTTTTAAAAACCTGATCACGTCTTCAAGCTTAAGAAAGTACTTTATGGACTCAAACAAGCACCTCGTGCTTGGTATGAACGCCTAAGCGCCTTCTTACTTGATAATGGATTTTCGAAAGGAGAGATTGATACTACTTTATTTATTAAATCTATGAATGATGATATTCTTCTAGTGCAAATTTATGTAGATGATATTATATTTGGTTCTACTAATGAAAAAACTCTGTCAAGATTTTGCCAAGTGTATGCAAAGTGAATTTGAGATGAGTATGATGGGAGAGCTAAACTTCTTCATAGGACTTCAAATCAAACAGCACTCGAACGGAACATTCATCAACCAAGCTAAATACACGAAGGACATACTGAAAAAGTACGACTTTGAGAATATAAAGCCAATCGGGACGCCTATGGCTACATCTATAAAGCTTGATGCTGATGAAGGTGGCAAACCTGTCGATCAGCGTAAGTATCGAGGTATGATTGATAGTTTATTATACTTAACTGCTAGTCGCCTTGATATTATGTTTAGCGTTTGCATTTGTGCACGTTATCAGGCAAACCCTAAGGAATCACATCTTAGTGCTGTTAAGTGTATCTTCCGATACCTTAAAGGAACTTCTACAGTTGGCTTATGGTATCCCAAAACCAAATTCTTTGACCTTATAGGTTACTCGGATGTGGATTTTGCTGGATGCAAAGTGGACCGCAAAAGTACCAATGGCACATGTCATTTCTGAGTAAAGGCCTTAGTCTCTTGGTTTAGCAAGAATCAAAATTCAGTAGCATTATCAACAACTGAGGCTGAGTATATCGCCGCAGGACGTTGTTGTGCTCAGATTTTATGGATGAAGCAAACCTTAGAGGACTACAATCTGCACTACACTAATGTTCCTATTTATTGTGACAACACTAGTGCTATAAATCTGACTAAGAACCCTATTTGTCATTCATGCACAAAGCACATAGAAATTAGACATCATTTCCTTCGTGATCATCAACAACACGGGGATATCTGCCTAGAATTTATTGACACTGATCATCAACTAGCAGATATATTCACTAAATCATTGGCTGAAGACCGTTTTAACATTTTGAGGCGTGAGCTCGACATTCTTGAATTCTTAGACTCATAATGTATATGGTAATTAAAATTGAATTTATGACTTAATACTTTATTATTTATTTAACAAAAATTATTTTTGGGTACAAACTTAAAAAGGGTATGTCTGTCACCACGGCTACGGTCGAAGCGAAGCGGTATTTAAGAGTTCCCCGGTGAACCTCCGTTAGATGGGACAACCCCTACAGTTAACCCAAAAATAACAGTCGTTATTTAATATTACAGTCAAAGTTATTAAATTCTACTTTTAAACCTACCAGAATGCATTGACTGTCTCGGGAATGCAAGTGACCGAACTTGGCCCTAGTGCCTATAAAACCCATCTTTTCTTCCACTCCACACAACAACTCGTGGAAATCACTCCTCTCTTCCTGGAAGCTTCTCCTAGCAAGGTTCCGAAGAGATCTAGTGGGCGATCATCTTGTTCCTCCTTCATTTTTCTTCAAAAGGTACTTTCTCTCTACTTTCTCATGGCCCACAAGCGTCATAAAGGAACCACTTCCCAAGGTGCCTCCTCTTCTTCTGAATACACCCCTGCTAGTCTATTCAATCCAGCACGACCTAGAGATCCCGATGAATATGACTCTACTTTGTTCCCGGACAAAGATTTTTTGGATCTCTGGTTCGACTCTTTTTCTGGTCGTCGTATTTGTACTGGAGCGTTTGTAAATTTTACTACTTTCTTTGAGTACGCTCCCACTTTTGACCGACTTGGGTACCGAGATTTCTTCGAGGTACAAGAAAATATTTATGACAACGCCGTCCGTATGTTTTACTGCAACCTGCAAGTAAAACCAAACGAAAATTTCTATTCTTGCGTTGCTGGGCAAGAATTGGAATTTAGCGCCACCGACATCAGCGAATTCTTCCATATTCCTGATCTTGGTGATGCTTTGGTTGACATCTATCATATTCAATTTCCTGCTGATGTCACTCTTGCTTCCTTCAGGGAACTAATCTGTCATCCTAACCCTGTTCCCCGTAGAATTTTTGCCAAAAATTTGAACCAAACCTTCTATGAACTTCATCTTATGGTTTTCTCCGTCCTTTTTTCTCCGTCCTTCTTCCAAAGAAAGGTTCTACTGATGAAGTAACCTTTATGGAACTATCTGCTTTGTATCATATTCACTTTGGCATCCCATTCTCTATTCCCAAAACTGTGATATCCTGGATGCTTAACTGCATAAATGCAGGTAGGAATCTAGTATATCCAATGCACTTAGCTTCTATCTTTCAACGTTTCGAGATTGATCTTGAGACGTGTGCCATCTCCTCCACTCCTGTCGAGCTGACTAGATCTCGTCGATTTCCTGCTCCACCTCTGCCTCCTGGAGCTCATCCTGCTCCAGCTGCTAATGCTGAGGTCCCTCTTGCTGATGCTCCTCCTGCTCCGGCCCCTGTCCCAGGATTTGATCAGACGTTCTATCAGTGCTTTGATGACTTTGTTGCTGTCTCTACGCAATGTCATCTGGATTCGGAGTTCCGGCGCATTTCTCAGGCCCAGGTGCTGAGGAATGGCATTGCTAACCTCCACTACAGCCTGGCTCATGATCTTGTCCATCCAGTCACCATCTTACCTCACCCTACCTTTTCGGGTCCTCAATTTACTAATGAGGCTTCCTTTCAGTATTTTGACCCGACTACAGCCTACTTTCCTCATGAGGCTCCTGGTGCGGACAACCCCACGATGTGACGTGAATTCAACTATGGGCTAGTGGACATTTGTTAGATGATGATCAGTGGATGTAGTTTTTTTTTTATTTCATGTCTAAACTGATTAGTTAGACATTTTCAGTTGTACTTTTGGATTATTAGTAGAAATTTTCATGACTGTTTCAGATTATTATGAGTTGTTTCTTTCTATATTAGTTGTTTCCATATGTCTTATGCTGTGATTATGTCTTTTTGCTTCACTTTGTCTTGTGTTTGTCTATTGTTGGCTTCACATATTACGGGGGAGCCAAGTCATTTTACTACTTGACAAAGGGGGAGAAAAAGAGTACAATACCAAAAAGCAAAGCATATACAAATCCAAAAACAAAATCAAAATATCTTATTTTTTCAAGTACTTGTATTTTTTCTATTTCATATAAATATATTTTGGTATAGACTCAAGTTTGTCAATTATCAAAATGGAGGAGATTGTTGGCCCATTCCATGGTCACACCCGATTTCGATAATCAACATACACTTAAGTTAATACACAAAATATAGAAAATGATGCTAATCATTTCAGGATACATGAAATCAAATTCAATGGACGATGTACTGCATCAAACAATGCGTCAACATCATCAAATCTTCAGAAGACTCATTTCTCATTTTATTTTGTATTTTATATTTTATTGAGTCTAGGATTTATTTTGTAAAATCAGTTTTGGTAATACTGGCTTAGGGTTAAAACTGTCCACATTCCAAAAGCCTACCTATTTACCATTCGTATTTCATTTACAAAACATTTCAAAAACATATTTTAAAAATAGCCTTTACAAATGATTTTACAAATAACCAAAAATATATTTTGGAAACTGTTTTTACAAATGATTTTCAAATATATCCTGATAGAACTCGTAACCGAGTTCGGCCCGAGTTCGGTCCGAACTCTGACCGAGTTCGGTCAAAAATGATTCAAACTTCTGTTGCCTCCAAATCAGCGAGCAACGTCTCTTTGCGAGATATTTGCATCCGAACTCTGCCCGAGTTCGGTTCGAGAAAACACCTATAAATAGAGAAGAACTTTTCATTTCAAATCATTCATTCATTCTTCATTCTCTCTTCTCTACTACTCAAGTGTTTTCAAACGATCTAAGACTTTCAAATTATACCTATACATCTCTTAGCCAAAAGCCAGTACTATCAGAGTTGATTTAGAATCTTTTGGTGTTTCAAGAGTTGTAAAGAGGTCGTTCCAAGTTCAACAACTTTTTCTGTTGTAGAGCTGGTCGTGCGCTCGTCACCAAGCACGGTGTGTGTTGTGGAGCTGGTCGTGCACTCGTCACCAAGCACGGTGTTGTAAGAGACTGCAAGCTCTCAGTTAAAGCTTGTGCCATAGTGGATTAACATCGAGCAAGAGTACTCGAGACTGATTAACATCGAGCAAGAGTACTCGAGACTGGATTAGTCCTCTCAGAGGGATACCAGTATATATCGCAGTGTCACTGAGTTTGAATTCTCTATCTTTATTTACTGTCTCTTATATCTCTGCCATAGTTTAATTTTTAATTGGTGATTATTTTTCGCTGCACACACACACTCTATTCACCCCCCTCTAGAGGTGCTCAACGGTCCTACATGCTCATGTGGCCAGAATTTCTCGTGCGGCCAGGATTGCTCATGCGGCCAGGATCGCTCTTGCGGCCAGGATTGCTCATGCGGCCAGGATGCTCATGCGGCCAGGGGAAAACTTGCCGCATGAAAGTGCATGCGGCCAAGTTCTGTTCTTCTTCTCCATTTTCGAGAACAGAACCATGGAAGCCATTGTTTCCAAGCTCTCTATATCCTTCATTCCAAGCCCAAATCTGGACTTCCATAGGTCAAAATAGGGAAGAACGAAATTTTCTACAACATGGAACCATCAAAACTTGAAAAATAACAAAGTTACTAGATCAAAACCCAAGAAATCCGAAAAATGTATTAAACTTAGATCTACATAAAATGAGCCATGGAAATTGCAAATAGTAAATACTAAAGAGACTTAAGATCAAGTAAGGAAGATGATGGAACAATAATACTGGGGTTCCATCATGAAGCAAGTTGGCACTTGCCTATGCGGCTGGGTAGGTGGGGAGAGTTATGGAGGATGAAGAAGAAGAGTAATGGAGAAGGAGAAGTAATGAAGAGGGAGAAAAGGTTTGGGGCTTTAAATGAAGAGGGGGTAGGTGGGGAATTGTTGAACCACCCAATGGCCGGAGAATAAACCAACTCAGGCCATACCCAAAAGCAAAGCAGAAAGTAAAAATGCTAAAAGTAAAATTATAGAAAAAATTAATTAGCGTGAAAGTAAAGGAATTTAAATACAGAACAATACATGATAAATATTAAATAAATACATTCAAGCAGTACACGTATTAAAATCTGTATTCTGGGAACGGGAAGTGACATCTCTACCCTCCTTAGAAAAATTTTGTCCTCGAAATTTTAAATCCAAGCAGGATAGGAACATCAAAGCTAAACTAATCTAAGTACAAGCAATTTGAGCAAGCAATCAATTTACAATATCAATAGCAAGTAATATATCTATGTTTAACAATCTACGACATCAAGCAAATTCTACTCATAAGGTGACAAGTATGAGGAGTTAAGACAATCAAGGTATACAGAAAGAGATATACCTTGTGAGTCATACATGTGCGGATACCATGATCGGATATCATCCTCACGTTTCCACGTTGACTCCCCTAAAGAGTGATGACCCCAAGCAACCCGAACAAGGCTAATTGTTCAGTTCTTGAGTATTTTCTCTCTTCGGTCAAAAATAGACACAGGATGTTACTCGTAAGACAGGTTGGTACCAACAACCAGCTCAGAGTGATCAAGGATATGGCTTGGGTCCGATACATACCTACGTAACTAAGATACATAGAACACATCATACACCTTTCGTAACGAAGGTGGAAGGGATAAACGATAAGCAACATCGTCTATCCTATCAAGGATAGCAAATGGGCCCACGTATCGCGGACTCAACTTCCCGCGAACGCCAAATCTAATGACCCTACGAGTAGGTGAGATCTGCAAGAACACGTGGTCCCCAACAGAAAACTCTAGCGGCCTACGATGCTGGTGCGCCTAATGACGATGTCGATCCTGCGCAACTCGAAGTCGTTCTCTAATTCCCTTAACCACTTCAACCGTCTAAACAATCATCTCCGGGCCTAACATCTTCCTCTCTCCGATATCATCTCATGCTAGTGGCGACCTACACTTCTTACTATATAGTACTTCAAATGGTGCCATCTGGATACTGGCTTGATAACTGTTGTTGTATGAGAACTCGACTAAGTGCAGGTGACTCTCCCAAGATCCTCCAAAATCTAGAGTACAAGCTCGTAACATATCTTCTAAAGTCTGAATTGTTCTTTCTGATTGCCCGTCCGTCTGTGGATGGTAAGCCATACTAAATCTCAACTTGGTACCCAGACTATGATGTAAACTCTTCCAAAAATGTGATATAAAATGGGTATCTCTATCTGACACAATACTGACAGGGACTCCATGCTGCCTGACTATCTGTTGCATATATAACTCTGCCAACTTTTCTGTAGATTATCCTACTCTGAAAGGATAAAAATGTGCCACCTTTGTAAGCCGGTCCACTATCACCCAAATAGCATCTTTACTACTTGGCGATCTCGGTAAACCGGTCACAAAGTCCATTGTGGTATGCTTCCACTTCCATTCCGGAATAGGAAGCGGTTGCAATAATCCAGCTGGCCTCTGCTGTTCTGCCTTCACTTGCTGACATACCAAGCAACGGGAAACGAATCTAGCTATCTTCCTCTTCATTCCGTTCCACAAAAAGTGCTGCTTGATATCTTGGTACATCTTGGTCCCTCCAGGGTGTATAGAATACTGAGAACTGTGAGCTTCTGTCATAACCTCCTGTCTGATATCCCCACTAGGCACACATAGGCGTGATCCAAACCTAAGTGTACCATCTTCATGAATTCTCATCTCCTTACTGAGTTCTGACTCACATTCTGTCCTAAGCTTCTGAATCCTTGGGTCCTGCGCCTGAGCTGCCTTGATCATGTCTACTAAGTCAGATTGAACTTGTAGACTCGCCATAATTCCTACATCACTAGAAAGTATAACTTCGATGCCCATCTCCTGAAGGTCTTCTAATATATGTTTCTGTGTTGTCATCATAAATGCGTTATCTCTCCTGCTGAGAACATCTGCTACCACATTAGCCCGGCATGGGTGATACTGAAGCTCCACGTCATAATCCTTGATCAACTCCAACCATCTTCTCTGCCTTATGTTCAGTTCCTTCTGAGTAAATATGTACTTCAGACTTTTGTGGTCTGTGTACATGTCCACTCGATCACCGTACAAGTAATGCCTCCATAGCTTCAAAGCAAATACTACTGCCGCCAACTCCAAGTCATGAGTTGGATAATTCTTCTCGTGGTCCCGAAGTTGCCTAGATGCATACGCTATCACCTTTCCATGCTGCATGAGGACACATCCAAGTCCTTTACCTGATGTATCATAATATACAGTAAAATCTCCGGGTCCAACCGATAATGTAAGAATAGGCGCTGATATTAACTTCTGCTTCAAAGTCTTAAATGATGCCTGGCATTCTGTCGACCAGACGAATGGCACGTCCTTCCGTGTCAAGCGGGTCATGGGTGCTGAAAGTCTTACAAAGTCTGATACGAACCTTCTGTAATATCCTGCCAATCCTAAGAAACTCCGCACACCAGCTACGGTCTTAGGTACTGGCCAACTCTTTACTGCTTCTATCTTCTTAGGATCCACTGCTACTCCGACTCCTGATATGATGTGTCCCAAAAATAAAATATGATCCGTCCAAAACTCGTACTTGCTGAGCTTGGCATACAACTGGTTCTCTCTCAAAACCCGCAACACTTTTCTGAGGTGGTCTTCATGCTCCTCTTCACTGGCAGAGTACACGAAAATGTCGTCGAGAAACACAATAAAAAATTAATCCAAGTACGGCATAAAGATGCGGTTCATCAAATCCATAAATATTGCTGGAGTATTGGTCAAACCAAACGGCATTACCAAGAATTCATAATGTCCATACTTTGACCTGAACGCTGTCTTAGGAATATCCTCCTTCCGAACCCTCACTTGATGATACCCTGAACGAAGGTCTATCTTGGAGAAAATTCTAGCTCTGCTCAACTGATCAAACAAGTCGTCCATCCTTGGTAGTGGGTACTTGTTCTTTACTATTGCCGCGTTGAGCTTTCTGTTATCGATGCACAATCTGGACCATCCTTCTTTCCTACAAGTACCACTGGTGCTGCCCACGGTGATACGCTAGCTTGAATGAACCTCTTCTCCTTCAGTCCTCTATGTGCTGATATACCTTGGCCTATTCTGAATCTGCTATTCTATAAACTCGATCTGATATCGGTTTAGTTTCAGGTGCCAATTCTATACTGAACTCAATATCTCTAACCGGTG
Organism: Iris pallida; assembly: GCA_029216955.1. Lineage (NCBI taxonomy): Eukaryota > Viridiplantae > Streptophyta > Magnoliopsida > Asparagales > Iridaceae > Iris > Iris pallida. The sequence continues at coordinate 2,273,527 of JANAVB010005596.1, forward strand.
GTAGACCTGGAAGTTCTTCGAAAAATACGTCTAGAAACTCTTCAACTACCTTCGGAACTAGAACTTCTTCCATTGCCGTTACTACTTCCTGCTCTTGCTGAGTTGTCATTGATCTGACTAGGGTGAATCGCTTCATGCCTGGAATATCAAAAGATACACTCCCTCTACGATAATCTATTGTCGCATGACTGTCTCTCAGCCAGTCCATGCCTAAGATAACGTCGAAATTTCTAACAGAAAATTCTATCAACCTGACGGGTAAGGAATGCCCGCAAACTACAATGTTACATGCTAGAATAATTCTACTAACTCCTACGAGCCTATTGCCAGGGAGTATATTCAACCTCACTTGCAATACCTCGAACTCCATTCCTAGCCGTGTCGCAAATTGTGCATATATAAATGAGTGTGATGCTCCCAAATTAAATAATGCTACTGCGGGATATAAGGCGACGAGAATGTTACCTGCCACAACATCTCCCGATGCCAATACCTCTTCCAGGACAGTGTGAATGCCTGCCCTCGACCTCCTTGTTGGTTTTCATGCTGCAGCCTAGCCTGGTGCTGCTGCTGGCCCCCACCTTGGTAATGCTGGGGTGGTCTGTGTTGTTGCTGCATCGGCGGTCCCTGCTATCGAAATATCTGAGCCTGCGGCATGAATGGGTGTTGTGCCAACGGTCTCACTGCCATCGCTGGTCTTCGATACTGGCCTGCCCCTGGTGCTGGCAGAGCAGGAAATTGTTGTACTGGTCCTCTTGACCTTGAATTCATAGGACAGGTGGTAACCCGATGATTTGGACTTCCATATATCAAACACTTTTCGTTCAATGTCCGACACACATCCCTAGTGTGCCCTACCTTCCCACAATAAGTGTAGCCCGCTGGGGGTTGCTGGTTCTTCCTCTGTTGCTGTTGCTGTTGCTGCTGTCTTGTTGGTGCTGGCCCTCGCATTGCCACATCGTGAATGCGAATGCCAAGGGACGGTGCTGTTGTTCGGGGAGCTGCTCTCCTTCCTACTTTAATCTGACTGTGGGATCTCTTCTGACCTCCAGTCCTTACTGCAATCCTCTGAATGGTGATCTCATGCCTTCGGGTTGCCGTCAATACCTCATCGAAAGTCTGGTAATTGTGCCTTTCTATCAATTGCAAGAGCTCAAGATGAAACCTTTGCTGGAACCTTATAGTCCTTTGGCTCTCCGTTGCTACCATCTCTGGGGCGAACCTACTCAATCTGCAGAACTCCGCTGCATAAGCATCTACCATCTTGCCGGCCTGCTTGAGGTTGATAAACTTCTGTTGTAGCTCAAACTGCGCCATAAACCCATAATACTTCGTCTTGAATCTTGCAGTAAAATCGTCCCAAGCAACAGGACGTCTTATGCCTACCTCCTCTGATTCCCACCAATCATGTGCGAGATCCTGAAGTAACAACTTTACTTGATCCACACGTTCTTCTGTCGGTACCTTAGTGTTTGCAAAAACAAAAGTATGAAACTTTATTGATACAAACTGTGTAATAAAGATTACAAGAATTCTGGGAAAATTACAACTATAGGAATCCAATCTAGATGACGATTGCTTTATCCCTTGGACGATGTGAACTTTGAAGACGAAGCCTCTGAAGTTGAAAACAACTCTGGAAACTGAAGTTGAAGGCAAAAGCCTCAAAAGAATGCAGCAGCACTTGGGCAAGAACTCCTGAACTCTCTGATTTATGATCTCTGATTTCTGATCCCCCTTGAATGAAGACTTGAAACTCTATTTCTAATAGAGTTCTGGAAATAACAAACTTTTAGTTATTCTGGACTGCGCAAGATAATTTATGCAGCAATTGGTTTGCGTAACACTGGATTGTGCAGGCAGTTGCTGGATCGTGGGCCAACTATCTGGGACACATGGCATCATTTGATTGAAATGCGCATGATCGTGCATAGACAGTTGCCACGTAATGAGCAATTGATGGCATGAATGCCATATGTACTTTATCAGTTATGTTGGTAGAATGCGCAAACTGAACTGCGCAGACTTTGGTTTGTGCAGACTCAGACTGCGCAGGAATGGTTTGCGCAATCATGGATTGCGCTGCCAACTGTCAGCCGTCCTCGAGCACTGTGCGGCACAATAAATGAACAGTTTCCTCGTTATCCGTGCTGTCAGCTGTCAGGAAGATTTGATTTAATTTAGGTAATGATGACTTCTGCCACGTCAGCCTGCGCAATTGGGAACGTGCGCAAACCAACCTGCGCAATGTGATTGCTGCACAATTTGTTGTCTGCACAACTCACCAAAATGATGTATATCTTGAATTTTTGACTTTGTTGATTGATGCAACTTGATGACAGAATTTTTTTAATTTTGACTTCTGCTGAATTTTTGTTTCTTTCTGTCTGATGCAGTGAGTACGAGAGATGATCCTGAATATGAAACCTTTGTGGGAACTCTTTCAGAATCTGAATATAAAGAAGACTGTCTCATGTTCACTATCCTCAGTACGATCTGCCGGCCTCCCGTCAGGCTATACTGATCTCCCAGGATAATGAGACTTTAATGTGTTTGATGAATGGACAGCCCCTAGAATCAGCGGATGCTGTTATTCATAAGAAATCCTTATTCCTGTTCGGTGACGCCTTTGAGAAAGTCTCTCAGCCTAGGCCGAGGATGGAGGATAGAATAGTTCACCAGAAAGATAGATCATTCTTCATACCAGACATTGCTCGCTGCCTCCCTTTATCGCGGTACGCTCATACGAGCTACCCAAGGAAGATGGAGTGGAACATCACTCTGTTTCAGGATGCCCGTGCAGGGAAAATCTTCGTAAAGAAGGGGCCAAACAAGAAGGACATGTTTTATAGCTCCTCTGATAGATATAGCGTCCTGTTGAGAGACTTGAGACCTGGCTGCATTCCACCAGAAAACTCCTCTATGCTGATGCCTGTTAGGACACCAATATTCGTAAATGAATTTGTGAGAGCTGAAGGAAAATACCCTGAACAAGACATCAGACTGACTGGATTAGTGAATCCAGATTACAAGCGATGGAGCTACATTGCGAATTGGATTCTGACAACATTCCAAGACAGACTCCAACAGATCAATCTATATCAAGCAGTGCATGCCACTGTATACGGCTTTGCTCCCAACCCACATATGTTTTTAGCCTTGGCTGAGAGGTACAACTATAGAACGGGGACCTTCATGACCCCGGGTGGAGAGATGGGGTTTGTACTCTACGAGATGAAGTATATCTCGTACCTGCCCATGGCAGATGCTCCGTATAAGGAGTATGTGCCGACAAATGATGAGCTGAACAAGCTTAGAAAAGAGAATGCAGCGATGGTGGCAGTGTTCGAAGAACTACTATGCCATTACAAGATCTGCTCTCTATTTTATAAGAGTGCTACCGCCAACACTTGTTACTCTTCAAAGTGGTTACCATATCTGTTTCTCAATCACATAGAAGAGAAGAAAACCAAGGAGAATGACAAATGCTACCCTAACTTCTTCAAACCTTTGAGCAAAGCAGAGGTTATAAAGCTGATGGAACAGAGTGGTAACTTTGATAAAGAAGTAAAAGATGATCATGAGTATCCTCCTTTGAAGACGGGGGACATTTTGGAACGTTACTTAAGAATGGGTTATAGACCCATGTCGGAAGAAGCACAACTGGCAGGATTCTTAACATACTGGCTTCGGAGGTTTGTGGTTCCCGGATCCAGTGCTGTGGATCGTTTTCACCGCGGTGTTCTGTTTGCTGCTGTCAAGTTAGTCTTCGGCTATAAGATGGACTTGTTATCAGCAATGACCTGCAAATTAAATGCCAGTCTTCGTTTATACTTCGACTTGATGCTGAAGGCGAAGGGAGAGAAAGAGTTCCCTCGCTTGGAATTGCCATATACATACTTATTCTGATGGTTGCTTCTTCACTATCCAACCTTAATGGACCCCGGCATGGGACAGGTAGATGGCAGTTTTCTCCGAAGATATTCTCATGGACAATGGAAATACACTTCGTTAAGCGAGTGTAGATATGTTTTGAATCTGAATAGGGGATGGAACTTCTGTTGTGCTCCTTTCCCTGCTGGGTACGATCAGATGCCCACAAATATGGTGGATTCGAAGATGCAGCCTCTGACCCGTACAACCTTTGAATGGTTGAAGACGATTCGACCATCTCATCTAGTTTACCGGTTCGAAGAAGAATGCTATTTAGAATCATATCTTCCCAGCCGATTTGCTCGGCAGTTTGGGTATGATCAGTTCCATGTAGGGAACACAATTACCTGCCTCCAAGGCAAAGGTTATTTGATAGACGGAGCTAGAGCTTGGGCTTATTACAATGCCCGTGATACAAAAGCCACCTTTTCAATGCCAGCAAGGAGTACTCCCCAGGGTCCTCGGATGCACTTCACATATTCAGTGTTTTATACATCTGCGAATACTTTTGCTGAGAATTTTAATCTCTCAGATAGTTTCGCTACTGCAACAAGATTGAGGAGAGGAAGAATTGCTTCAACGATCCCTGCAAATGATGAGGTGCACGAGCCGGCGGATGCACCTCTAGAAACTTCGAGGGAGATTGTATTCCCTCAAGAGGTAAATGCACCACTACGTGTTTCTCTAAAAGTGGGTAGATCTCCCGCAAGGAAAAGAAGAAGAGAGAAGCCTCCTGCTCCAGCAGCAAAAAAGAAATTGATCCTAGATCTTTCTTCTGAAAAGGTCACTACAAGATCCCAATCTCGACAATTAGCCGAGACACATCAAGAGGCTGCTACTATACCAATTTCTGTGCAGAAACAAACAGAACCAGTAAATGTAGAGAGTCCTGTCAGACCTCTACACAGAAAGAAGAGGGTGGTCACCAGAAGATATTTAGAAGAATCTTCTTCCAGACAAATCTTGACTTCAGTAGATGCAGCAGCAGGAATTTTAATGTCATCTCCCACACCTATTTCTGAATCTGGGAGCAAAACTCTTGAAGAAACTGAACAGAGGGAAGATCTTATCCCAAGAATTGAAGTTGAAGAGTCTAGGAAGAACATCGCAGAGGAAGAACAAAATGTTGTACGACCTCTTTCACCTGTTGCAGAGGCAACTCAACCTCCTCTTACTCCTAGGACTCTTAATGAAGAAGAAGATCGTGAAATGATCGCAGCTTTAGAAGATTGCAGTTATAGCCTGCAAGACGATCAGACTGCCACTAACAGTGGGAATGCAACAGCAGAAGAAGAAGAAGACGAAGAGAGCTCTTCGTCTGAAAATGTTGATGAATATATACAAGATCCTGAAAGGGATAATGAAGAACATATATCTCTTGATACTGCCGATGATATTTCAAATCCTAAAAAGAATATTGAAGTGGAGACGTCTGCAGAAAAAGTTGCTGATCTTTTAAATCCTGATGAAAATGTTGAGATAGAAAGATCTCTTGAAGAAGCAGCCGATGAAGGTGTGCTGAAAGAAAATTCTGCCACCGACCCTCAAGGTATAAAACGAGATCTAGCAATCTTCTCTTTTAAAATAGACTGATAACTAATATCTTCATTTGTAATTCTTGCAGATCTTGAGACTCTGCCAACACCTCCAACGGACCTGGCCATGGTGCCCATACCAACGGTGATTTTAGTAGTAGCCATCATTTATCCTGCGGTTCTGAAGCGGGCAGCAGCCAGGCTATCGCAGCTGAGGCTACTTCTGTTCAACGGGAGTCCATTCCAGCAGGGAATGTACTTGTGGTTAGATCAAACCAAGGTAAGATTATTCTTATTTGATCTTCTTGTTCATCAGCAAACAATTAGTAAAATAACAATTTTACTATTGCAGAGGATCAAACAGGAGGAGCGACTAGCTCTACTCTGGCTCCTTTATTTAAAGAGCCTGTTGTCCAGCCACAAAGAGTCGAGCAACCTGCTGCCTCATCCTCAACAGGAGTAGCAGCAACTCCTGGAACTCTGGCCATCAATCAACAAGTTGTCCAGTCATTCACCAGATGCTTCTTCGAGTCGCTGGGATATCTTGTTCATAAAATGATAGAGAAAGAAGGAGCTGATTTCATTATGGTTAGGAAGCCAACTTCTTTCTTAATAAGAGCCATAAGGGACCAAGGAGACGAAGCTCAGGCCACTCTCCTTGAACACATATTGAACGAATTAGAAGTCTCCATCAAGAAATATAAGGAGCTCAAGAAGAAGGATGTAGATTCTTTAGTGCAGGCTGAATTTGAGTGACTGTCTCAAGCTGCTGATATAGAAAGGGTAAACCTTCAAAATCTTTTAGAGGCTCATTCTGCAAAATCAGCTGAATACAACTCTAAGATAGAATCAGTTACTTTAGTGGCTGAAAGCAAAGGACAGAGACTTGCTGAGCTGAAAGCAGAAATTATTCGCCTCCAGCAAGAGTTTGAAGAGGAAACTGTTAATCACCAACTGGTGATTGAACAATTTAATGCCTTAATTCAAGAGAGAAATGAGTACGAGACAACCCATGGTGCAGAAATCACCCGCCGGACAGTGGACATGCCCATTTTTGATGAAGAAAGCGGGATGGAAGAAGCAAGAAAGATAGTATCATCAACTCACGAAGAAGAGCTGCAGACACTGAAGCAACAAATTGACAATCTGATTATCCCTCCTTCTTGATTAGAACTTTTGTATTTTTGTGTTTGTTGCTGTAGATGCGTTTCTGTAATGCCTCATATTTTGATATAAAAGACATTTTGTTGTGGCTCTATTATTTATTGCATATCTTATTCAGATATAAATAATAGATAGACATGATATATTTATTATCTCAATTTGACAACTTAATCAAAAACGACAAATTGCTGATGTGGATAATGAACGATGATGAATCGTCAATGTATATGAAATGAATGAATGGGAAGACCGTCAAGTGATGATGAACGAACGGGTGAACCGTCAAATGATAATGAACGAACGGGTTAACCGTCAAATGATAATAAATGAACGGGTGAACCGTCAAGTGATGATAAACGAACAGGTGAACCGTCAAATGATAATAAATGAACGGGTGAACCGTCGGGTATTAATGAACGGACGAACCGTCGGATGAATGTGATAAATGAACGGATGAACCGTCGGGCATTTAATGAACGGATGAACCGTCGGATGAATGTGATAAATGAACGGATGAACCGTCAGGCATTAATGAACGAACGAACCGTCGGATGAATGTATCACTTCGTTAGTTGAGGAACTTCTGCCTATAAATATAGCAAAAATCTGACAGAAACGAACACTTCTACTCTTCAACATAAAAATGTCTTCTGGAGAAGCATCTAAGAAGGCTGAGATTGCCCCAAAAGTTCAGAAGGGCACTGAAGAACGCCCTGCCGATCCAGTTCAGCCGAAGGAGGCAGAAGCAGGCGAAGGTTCGTCTGCACCCCAGCCACCGCGGGACATTTTGGACTTCCTGCTCGAACCAGGAAGGACTGAAGAAGAAGAAGCCATGAGGATGGCCGTCTGCAAGTTTCTCGTGGGATCCAGCAAGGAGGTTCTCGGCTCTTTTGTGGACCACATTTTTTAGAAGGATGGCAGTGGCCCTCGTCCCAATATAGAAAAAGATGATAGTGACCTTTAATATTATGTACTATCATATAATGAAATAAAATTTGACTTTTATTTATGAACTTGACTATGTCTGATGATTTATAAGCATTTACATTTATACATAATACTTCTTTAAGAATTTGACATTGATAGGCATCATAGCAACTCGACCATCAAGCTCTGAAAGTTGATAAGCTCCATTTGAGAAGACTTTGCTTACAACATAGGGACCTTCCCACTTCGCATCAAATTTCCCTTTGCTCATATGAGTCATAGTCATAGGACGTCTGACCGTTAGAACAAGTTCTCCTTGCTGAAATGTTTTGACTTTAACTTTACGATTGAACGTCTTCGAGATGCGGGCTTGATATAACTCAATGTGTTGTTGAGCCATTAATCGCTTCTCATCAAGTGCTTCCAACTCTTGAAGTCGAAGAAGGTCGTTGTTCTCTGTAGTGAGCTCATTAGCAATAGCAATCCTTAAAGAAGGAATTTGCAGCTCCAAAGGAAGGATAGCTTCACAACCATACACCAAAGAGAAAGGTGTAAAGCCTGTGGGATTGCAGACCGTAGTTCGGTAGGCCCAAAGACATTCGCCGAGTTTCTCACTCCAATTATGTTTGTTAGTGGATACAAACTTCTTAAGGAGTTTAATGATGGTTTTGTTAAAGGCTTCAGCTAAACCATTAGCGGCAGGATTGTATGATGTCGAGGCGACATTGTCAATCCGATGATCATCACAAAATCTAGTGAACTTCTGGCTGATAAATTGAGGTCCATTGTCATGGATGATTCTTTGAGGTACGCCAAATCTATATATAACATGGTATTTAACGAAGTTGATGACACTACTAGTCTTGACTTCAGCCAGAGGTATAGCTTCAGCCCATTTGGAGAAGTAGTCGGTTATCGCCAATATGAACCGATGTCCTCTAGAAGAAGGAGGATTGATAGGACCTATGACATCCATGCCCCAAGCTTCGAAAGGCCAGGAAGCAGCAGTCGGGTGCAAGAATTCTGATGGTTGATGAATGAAATCTGCATGGATTTGACAAGCATGATATTTTCTTGCATATTCAATGGCATCTGATACCATACAGGGCCAGTAACAACCCATGCGTCGGATGCGATCCTGTAATTTAGGACCGGGTTGATGTGCTCCACAGACACCATTGTGAGCTTCATGCAACACTTGTTTTGCTTCATCACCAGCTAAACAGCGTAGAAGAAGACCGTCGTAAGTTCGCCGATAGAGTGTTTTGGTGGTTTGGTTGTAATAGAATCGTAGAGATCATCGTCGAACACTTGTAGCCTCCTTAGGATCTTCGGAGAGTATGTCATGTACCACGAAGTCGATGAAAGGAGTTCTCCAATCGTCATTGATAACATTGACTTCAGCAAAATTGCTAAATTCAATATTACGATTATTTTCGATGCAGAACAGTTCTCGGTTGGAGATAACCACCACCTGCTGTCTTTTGATAGGGATGGCTAAGACAGCTGCAAAATTGGCCAAAGTATCTGCTTCAGTATTGCAAGCTCGTCGAACATAGTCTATGAAGAAAGCTTTGAATGATATAGCTATCTTGATCGCTACTTCGTGATAAGGCATTATATCTTGATGACGGACTTCATAGGTTCCTCTAACCTGATTAATAACCAGCTTAGAATCACCGTAGACTTCGAGATATTCAACATTTAGTTGTTTGGCTAACTAAAGGCCGATGAGTAGAGCATTATACTCCGCTACATTATTGGAGCAAGGTTCATCTCGAGAGTAGGCTCTTTGGATAGTTGATCCGTCTGGAGAAACGAGGACCACTCCAACACCTGCCACAATAGCACTATTGGGTCCAATCCTTGACGTCCCGTCAAAGAATAGACGCCAAGTTGGAAACTCTTCAGAGATCATGTTGACTTCCAATGTCTCGTCTGGAATTTCGTCATATAGCTTGGATGTTTCTGGTACAGGATGAGCCGCTAAGAAGTCTGCCAGTGCTTGACCTTTGACAGACTTTTGAGGAACATATACCATGTCATATTGAGCTAGCAAGATTGCCCATGTGGCCAACCGAGAATTAAGTGTACTGGGCTTCTTCATCAATACCCGAAGAGGATTAACTCAAGATATGACATGAATAGTTTGGCCAATGATGTAATGTCTCGTCTTCTACACAGCAAACATGAGAGCCAGGCATTCTTTCTCGACTGGACTATAACGGTGTTCAGCACTAATCATAGTACGGCTAAGATAATAGATAGCTTGTTCGTGGCCTTCTTTGTTCTTTTGGGCAAGTAAAGCACCCAATGAATGGTCCATAGCACGGACATACATTAAGAATGGAATGCCTGAAATTGGTGGTACCAAAACAGGTGGGTTCATTAGATATCGTTTGATGTCGTCGAATTCTTGCTGCATTCTTCAGTCCAAATAAAAGATACACCCTTCTTCATTAGTTGAGTGAATGGTCTGCAACGTCCAGACAAGTTCAAAATGAATCGCCTGATGTACGCAAGTCGACCTTGGAATCCTCGTAGCTCTTTTAGGTTGCGTGGAGGACGCATCTCTTGAATGGCTTTGATCTTCTCGGGATCCACGTATATACCCTTAGAGGTAATGACGAAGCCGAGAAATTTGCCACTAGAGACACCCAAGAATGACTTGGTGGGATTCATCTTGAGCTGATGTTGACGCATGAGATTGAAGATTGTTCTCAAATCTTGGATATGATCTTCTTTTAGACGACTTTTGACAGCAATATCGTCAACGTAGCATTCGACTGTTTTCCGAAGATGTTCTCTGAAAATGGTACTCATGGCTCGTTGGTAAGTTGCACCAGCGTTCTTGAGACCAAATGGCATCACTGTGTAGCAGTAGACTCCCCGAGGAGTGCGAAAAGATGTGTGCTTTTCATCTTCGGGATTCATTTTGATTTGATTATATCCGGAGAATCCATCCATAAAAGATATTCGCTCGAACCCACAAGTATTGTCAATCATGACGTCCGTGATTGGAAGAGGAAACTCATCTTTCGGACATGCTTCATTAAGACCTCGGAAGTCGATGCAGACTCGAACTTTGCCAGTTTTCTTAAGGACTGGAACAACATTGGCTACCCAATCAGGATATTGTTCTTCTCGAATAAAGCCACAAGCTATAAGCTTCTTGACTTCATTATCAATTGCGTCCATTATTTCAGGCTTAAATCTCCTTTGTTGCTGTTTGACTGGTTTAGCATTAGGAAGAATGTTCAGCTTGTGAGTAGCAATCTTGGGATCTAAACCTGGTATGTCCTCATAACTCCAAGCGAAGACGTCAATATATACTTTAATGAGAAGAATCAACTCTTGCTTATCTGCTTCTGGAATATTCTTGCTAATAAAGATTGGCCGAGGTGACTCGCTTTCTCCTACATCAATTTGAATTAGTTGATCTTCAGTAGGAGGTTCTTTTTGTTCAAATTGGAGCACCCATTGATTATCCATCTGTTGAGCCCAAGGATCTGTTTCAGGACTTTCTTCAATATCCTCTTCATATCCTTCTGAAAATTCAACGGAAACCATATTAGAAGATACGATTAGACGATGGACTTCACCAATGCTAGTATCGAAATCCCATGATCTGGAATCAGAAGAATTAGAACGTTCTTCGCTATCAGAGTCAGAAGCTGCTGGGGATAACAGTGGAGGAGAAGCATATCCGAGACCTCTTTTGGTCTTGCTAAAATACATTTGTGATTTTCCTTTTGGAACTGTTGTACGAATGGGAGTTCGTCTACCTTTACCGTAGTTAAGGCCACTTTTGAAGTCGTAACCCATCTTTCAGACGATGTCTTTTGATTGTTGACTGTAACGACGGAATTGAAGAGGTCCTGTGTCGTTAACTTTGCTATCATCCGTATAGCTAATCTTTTGTTCCGGTCTTTTACTAAAAAGTATTGTATTTTCACCTTTCTTGCGAGCAGGAACAATAAGATATGAATCTTTTGGGTGTTCACACGAAACTTCTGTTTGAAGAGATTGTACGACTCCCATTGTAAATGACTGAAAGCTATCTAACATATCCAAATAGTATTTAGTATGATAAATAACATCAGTATACTGGAAAGTAGATGCTTTTTCATTAATATTTACATCTGTATTTACATCAGGACCTTTAACCTTAGCAGGCTTGATTAGATTGATTACAAGAGGGGGAGAAGAAGAACGTGGAAGAGGCTTGTTACGACTGAGGTCGATAATAAGTGGCTCAGAAGAGGTGAGCTCCATTTTTTCCTTGTTGCGAGTTAAATCAACAACAAGTGGCTCAGAAAGAGTGAGGTTTTTTATCCTTGTTACGACGTAAGTCAATAACAAGTGGCTCAGAAGAGGTGAGCTCCCTTTGATTTTCATCAACTGACTTCTTTTTGACTGGCAAGTGGATAGCCAGTGGTTTAGAAGATTGCGGATGAGAAACACGCCTTTTGACAGGTATGATGAGAGTGTCATGGGGCACTGCTTTTTGATCTTCTTCAGTATCCATAGCCAATACCACTTTCATAAATTCATCCTTGTATATACGAGCATCGTTGCAATACGCTTCAACGCCCTTGAAAGGATAAAGGTCCACAACTTCTTTGTGAACTTGTCCTTTGTCATCAACGTATTTAAAGCATTTATGAAGAGTTGATGGAACAACATTTTGTTCATGGAGGAATGGTCTTCCCAGGAGAGCATTGTAAGAACAACCATGATTGTCGATGATATAAAAAGTCACCTTTGTGCGAAGATTGCCTATTGGAGTTTTAGGCGGATCTTGCCCAAAGGTTCACTCTTTCCTTGGTTAAATCCCAAGATAGTAGTGATTGTGGTCGAAAGACTATGCACTAGTATCTTCAACGCATCTAGCATAGTCTTTGGCATGATGCTAAGTGCAGACCCTGGATCTATCAGGATACGATCGACCTTCATCGAATCAACATATCCTGTATAATATAGAGGACGATCATGTCGATTATCTTCCATTAGCATATCATCCTGAGTGAAAGTAATGTTTGGGATCAACTCTAAAACACTATGACAGTGATGGCAAGAGACTGGTTCTGATTCTGGCTTCTTGAGAAGAGTTAGACAAGTTTCAGCCTGCATCAGAGCTTCACTTAAAGTCTCTCGAGTCTCTTTAGAAAGGCGCAAGAGCTCGAAGATTGATAGTCTAGCTGGTGTATTAGCCAACTGAGCCAATATATCAAAGTTGTACGGCTTTTCAAGTCCTGTAGGAGATGACTTCTTTAAGGGCTTGTCAAAGCGGACTTGTTGCTTGCCTTTGTCAGCCGTTGTTGGCTTGGGAGGAATTGATACTACAACTGGTGAAGATGTAGAAGGGACCTCTTCAGTGGAAGCAGGTTGTGCCGGAGCAGGTTCAGAAGAAGAAGCAGGATCCTTTTGACCTTCAGAATGATCTTTCAAATAGGCTTTCCCTGATCTGGTGCCTAACAGAATCTCTTCATCAACTATGGGATCAAAAGATACCATGTTGCAAACTGGTTTTGCCTTTAGAATGAGTTTTCTTCTTGAAAGAAGAGGTCACCTCGAATTCCGGAGCAAGATCAGGATGAATCCACATAATTTCACCGTTGTCAAGAGACAAGGGAACAAGACCTTCATTTGATAGAAGTGGGAGATTCTCAATCTCAAGAGTTGCTTTAGGAATTGGAATGACACCGTGCTGTACCATCTGCGGAGGGAAGTCCCCAAACTGGACTGAAACCATGTTTGCAGTAACAGTCTTCTCATCTTGTTGCAGAGTGACTACACCAGCATTGACAAGCTCCTGAATTTTGCCTTTGAGCACATAGCATGCTCGAGTAGGATGTCCAATAAACCTGTGATCGACACAATATTTAGGATGATCAGTCTTACCGACTTCATCAGGTTTCTTTGGGTCAGGGAGTTGAATTTTGTTGCTTTTGAGTAAACACTCAAAGATGCTTGCAGTATCATTCTCGTCAAAGGAATATTCCACTTTTGGACGAGGTTCCCTCGGTAGAGGTGCAGAAGAAGTAGGAGTGGATGTAGGCGGAGCCACATTGACAGCCAAAGTTTCTTTGTTTTTGTTCAAGTTAAGGTTCAAAGTCTCTTTTGCTTTGCGATTGTTTTGACGATTACCACCGCCTGAATTCTGATGCTCATCTCGATCAGGGTTAGACATTTGTACCCCCAATTGTTTGAACTTGTCGGCACTCACTTCAGCAGCTTTGGCGTTGACAATAAATGAGGGCCAATCTTGGAATTGGGTGGATCCCGTCCACATACTGATAATAGACAAAAGATTCGCTTTACAAGTATCAATAGTAACAGCAGCTGGAGTTCCCGGAGGCATTTTCAAAGCTTCACGACGGAACCGTTCGATAAAGCTCTCAGGAGTTTCATTATGTTTCTGTTTGATTTTGTTGAGAGCTGACATCGTCATATCATTAAATCCTTCATAAAATCGTTCTAGAAAGATTTGTTTGAGACCTGAAAAAGAAGTGATACAACCATAGGGCAAACTTCTGTACCAGTCATATGCTACGTCGGCTAAACAACTGATGAACACTCTGGTAAGAAAAGCGTCATTTGGCTGAAGTTGAACAGTCATTACCTCAAAATGATTGATGAATTAACTTGGGGAAGTACTGCCATCGAACAAAGAGATTGTTGGAATTTTGTACTTCGAGGGAAACGGGACTTCTTTCCATTCAACTGGATAGGGCTGCTTAATCCCCAATCTTTGCAAGTTGTCTTTCTCTTTAAATGCCTCGAACTGGGTTCGTAAGAGTTTGACAGCTTCGTTGGCATCTTCTGATGACGAAGAAGGAGCAGGTTGAGTTGTAGCGGTAGGAGGAGGAACAACATTATAAGCACTACCCCCAGCTCCTGATTGACTAGGTGTAGTTTGTACTTGTACTTGTACATGAGGCATTTGGGGAGGCACTACCTCCAGCCCAGTATTAGCAGGTATCGAAGATGCTATGATCTCTAGACTAGTAGTAGGTACAATTGGTGGTGTAGCATGTTGTGCTACAATGATGGAATGCATACTAGCAACCATTTCAGCCATGGTTTTTAATTTGTCTTCGAGTGTAGCGATTCGCTGTTCCTGATTTATAGAAGTTGAAGCATCTGGATCATCAGTGACGACATAAGCCGTAACTTCTCTTGGTACAGTAGAAGATACTGTCTGTTCAGAGCTTTCGCTATATGCGTCATAATCTGAGGAAGAATAACCTGAAGGGTTTTGAGGAAGATTCCTTTGACCGATTGTATCTCGGCTTCGAGAACGGGTATGTTGAAAGACTCCTTCGGAAGATTCTTTTTGGAGTAATTCTAAATACCGTTGGCTTGGCTTGCAGAGTCTACCATGTTTAGAGCATCTTTTACCCCCGGTGTCTCGGAAAGTCATGTTAACAGAAGCATACAAGACTTCGTCTTCCTCTGATATAGGTTCAGATTTAGCAAAAGTCAGACGATCGAAAACAGATCATTTTGTTGTTTGACAACAACATTGGATGACGACTTTATGATTGCAATGATGATCAGATGGTTGAGGTGGAGGTATTGAGACATTGTCCCATTTTTGTCTTAGATGTTCTCGAAGATCAGCAACGGGACGAGGAAAGTTCTGAGGGATCTGTTCGTTGATAACATTCGGAACATGATTCCGATTCTTCAAATGTTTAGTCCCTTGAATATACAGGGAAGTGCTCACTTCATTGGCATAAGTATCAGGATTTTTGACCTTGGAGATTTGTTTCTGATGATGTTTAACCTTCGGCATTGGTTGTTTACGTTTTACCGAAGTGGATCGGTTGAGATAAGTTCTGAGATCAGCAAATTCACCCCCAGGGGTTTCTGTTTGAGATACTAACAGTTTTCCCTGTCTGGAACGGGAAATTTTGAGAGTTGGAAGGTCTTGGAATTCTGCTACCGGAGTGGGCAGAATACCTCTTTGATCAGTACAAGTACTCTTGTTATAGAGGAAAGAAGAATCCTTGTTTGAAAGAGTTCTAGTACTGATTGGTGCCGAGGCACATTCAGATGGATCCTCTTCAGTAAAGACTGAAGAAGATTGAGAAAAGACCAAAGGGCCTTTTCCTTTGTTTTGAGATGAAGGATTATCTAAAGAGCGTTTTCCTCTATTGTCTTCCAAGTCATGAGACAAGGAAGTTTGAGAAAAGACCAATGGGCCTTTTCCTTTGTTTTGAAGAGAAAGAGGAATAGCCAAAGGACTACCCCCAGTGGATTGTGCAGGGACAATAGGGTGTTTGGGAAGAGGAGTGGAATCTCTTCCTTTGTTATGAGAAGAAGAGAGTTTAGCCAAAGGGCTGTTTCTCTTGGATTACGCAGGCTTAGTTTGCGCATGGGTGGAGGGTGCACTGGTCACTTGCGCATTAGAAGCTTTGGTAGGAAGTGTACTGATTCTAGCCACAAAAGCTGTGGTTTATGCATCAGAAGTTCTTGCTTTAGAATGCTTGGGATGCACTTTGGTTGCTGGAGTATTGGTTTGCGCAGGAAAAGCTATTGCCAATTGCGCCAGAGTCATAGGAGTCTTGTATTTTGACAAGGCAGCATAAGAAGTAGCCTGTGCAACAGTTGCAACAGACTGCACAACATTGACTGCAACATATTATACAGCATTGACTGTAACAGATTGTGCAGCAGTTGTTGAGACAGACTGTGCAGCAGTTGGCACAGCAGTTTGTACAGCAGTCTGGCTAGCAGATTGTGCAGCAGTTGGCACAGCATCTTTGGTGGCAAAACTGCCAGATTGTGCAGCAGACTTGGAGACCCAAACTGAGTGCACTTTACTCTTGGCAGAAGTGGCTGCAGTACGGGGAGTGGTCTTGGAGTTGAGCATTGCCTCGTAGGCTGTCTGGTTGACTTTAACAACCAGTGTCTTCTGCGTCTTCCCGATAGACGCTACGTCACATTGAGTTGCTACTTCCTCGTCGGAGGAGAAAGTTGTCCCCAGCAGAGTCGCCATTTTGTTTGCAAAAACAAAAGTATGAAACTTTATTGATACAAACTGTGTAATAAAGATTACAAGAATTCTGGAAAAACTACAACTATAGGAATCCAATCTAGATGACGATTGCTTTATCTTTTGGACGATATGAACTTTGAAGACGAAGCCTCTGAAGTTGAAAACAACTCTGGAAACTGAAGTTGAAGGCAAAAGCATCGGAAGTTGAAGGCAGAAGCCTCGGAAGAATACAGCAGGTACCTTAGTGTTTGCAAAAACAAAAGTATGAAACTTTATTGATACAAACTGTGTAATAAAGATTACAAGAATTCTGGGAAAATTACAACTATAGGAATCCAATCTAGATGACGATTGCTTTATCCTTTGGACGATGTGAACTTTGAAGACGAAGCCTCTGAAGTTGAAAACAACTCTGGAAACTGAAGTTGAAGGCAAAAGCCTCAAAAGAATGCAGCAGCACTTGGGCAAGAACTCCTGAACTCTCTGATTTATGATCTCTGATTTCTGATCCCCCTTGAATGAAGACTTGAAACTCTATTTATAGAGTTCTGGAAATAACTAACTTTCAGTTATTCTGGACTGCGCAAGATAATTTGTGCAGCAATTGGTTTGCGCAACACTGGATTGCGCAGGCAGTTGCTGGATCGTGGGCCAACTATCTGGGACACATGGCATCATTTGATTGAAATGTGCATGATCGTGCATAGACAGTTGCCACGTAATGAGCAATTGATGGCATAAATTCCACATGTACTTTATCAGTTATGTTGGTAGAATACGCAAACTGAACTGCACAGACTTTGGTTTGCGCAGACTCAGACTACGCAGGAATGGTTTGCGCAATCATGGATTGTGCTGCCAACTGTCAGCCGCCCTCGAGCACTGTGCGGTGCAATAAACGAACAGTCTCCTCGTTATCCGTGCTGTCAGATGTCAGGAAGATTTGATTTGATTTAGGTAATGATAACTTCTGCCACGTCAGCCTGCGCAGTTGGAAACGTGCGCAAACCAACCTGCACAATGTGATTTTTGCGCAATCTGTTGTCTGCGCAACTCACCAAAATGATGTATATCTCGAATTTTTGACTTTATTGATTGATGAAACTTGATTTTTTAGGACCTACACTTAGCCGCTGTCAAAATAGTCTCAATATCCTTAAGCCATGCATCTGCTGAGATGGAATCTTCCGTGCCCTCAAAACGGCGGGGGTTGTACTTGCAAAACCTGGTTGATGCTCCTGAATCTTCCATCGCCCCTCTTTCCAAAGCCGTCTGCAACCCTTGGTTGAGTAATACGTTCTGCTCTTGCAACTGAGCGTGCATGTGCTGCTGGGCCAATATCTGATGTTGCTGAGTAGCCATCATCCCTCTCATGATCTCCAGAAGGGCTGGTGTGTCCACTTCCACAGGGGTAGGTGGAACTATTGGTGGCGTTGGAACCTTCGGATACCGCGGTCAAGCTACTGGTTCCACTATCACTTCTTCTTGGATAGTCTCTTGAAGTAGTACTGGCCCTTGTTGTTGACCAACCTGGTCATGTTGCCCATGTTGCCCTTGTTGTTCTTGTCCAGTTCTGACAGATACGGACGAGGTGCCCCTAAGGAAAGGGACAAGAGAGCAATCAAACGACCGGACATGAAGGACCAATAAAGTCAAAGGATACTGGAATGTTAAGATAAGGTGGAGAACATGAATCGTAAGATCAAGGGGAACATGTGTGATTGAGACATCCTATAAATTAAAACACTCCACAAGTCTGAAATCAGACCTGTATGGGCCACCACTAAAACCTTTTCACGCCCCAGAACCAGAATAATGGAGAGCTGGGGAATGACTCAGCCAGCTACGTATTACGGGTAGATGAATACCGTATAATACGATCAATGCTGTCTAAAAAGACGAGGGGTGCATACTACATAAAAGTCTCGCTATGGTCACTTCACATCTATTGTCTCAATCATTCAAACAAGAAACAGAAATAGAGAACATGTAAGATAAAGCAGTAAGACGTCACAAACGCTCAGTCAAAATGTTCTTGATATCTGACTTTATAAAATATAGCCAGATGATGTAGCAAAGTATACACAATTGTTATCAGCTGCAGCCTGACTTAGTTACAATTATGTAAAAGTAAGTACAAGACGATCCGACTAACATGTCGGTGCCAAACGACAAAGTATAAAGTAAATAACAAAACGAGCGTAGAAGTAAGGAACCCACTCGAGTCCTTCTACGATCATTCATCTAGTATTGACCATCTTGGAGGTAGAAGTAAGCCGAGTCCTCGAGAACCGGCTCTAAATCTGGCCATACAAAACCAGAGAGGTTAGACCTCTAATAGCAAGTACCGCAAGGAAGCACGATATGAGGAATTAGAACCAGTAATAATAAATATGATAAATAGATCTCTGCTTGCTACTGTGATTCACATGACATCACGACACTTCGAACCAACTTCCCAACCAAACAAGGATAGAAGTTGGCCCGTCATGTCCTAACATTCTGATCATCTCAGTTAGTTAACATAGTAGGTACAGTACACAAACAAATCAATTTAAATGGCCATGCAACTACTATGGCTTGCTACTGTAAGTTTCAAGTTACTTTGGGATTATGCAATAAGGGATTCCTCAGTTCTTACTATGTGCAAGCAAGGCTAGTCTACCCAGTCAATTAATTGTGTCATTCATGAATTAGACGAGTCCCAGCGGGACGTCCGTCATCAATATACAATAAATAATATAACCATATACCGTTCCCTACCCGTATGGCAGATTTACAGTATCTGTGGGAACCAGCCGGCCTGTCGGGCACTAATAGTCCAAAAGAGGGCTGCCATATAAGAACTCGAGAATCCATCCTCTCCATGCAATCATGATTTTATTTTAACTTAATAGCCCCTATATTGATTGAAATCACATGCCGTGGATCATGGTCATTCAGAATGAGTACTTTCGTACGGGGTACGATATGCACAACTCTACAACGATACCCGTGCGGTTAGGTTGTAGGTCTTACATGGCGTAATGCAACAATCAAAACTAGCTACGGAATAACCATGCATTGACCATAAAGTACACATGCTGCTTTTGTAAAAAAATGAATAAATTGAAGCCTGCATGTGTCTATATGCCAATATTCGGGATCGGCCAATCGATTGCAATAGTTCATAGTTAATATGAATGTGTCACATTCATTCAATTCAATAAGACGACTAGGCAGTCTCTTAGTTCCAACTAGGAACGCATGATCAATTATAAATCAAGATAACAATCAATGTTAATTAATGCCAAAATAACAATTGATGTTAATTAATGCCAAATTTGGGACTAACTCAGCCAAAAGGCATTATGGGCTAGAGTTCATGTGGCCGGGCAAATGGGGTCTCATGCGGCTCAATGACATGCGGCCAAGAATCGGGTCTCATGCGGCTCAATGACATGCGGCCAAGAATCGGGTCTCATGCGTCTGGGGTTCAAGTTTAGCCATGTGGCTAGGAAATGATTCATCTCATGCGGCTAGAAAATAAATTCTTATGCAGCTGAGATGACAAGCCTTATACGGCTCGGGTGGAAATCCTCATGCGGCTAGAATGAAATACAATATGCGGCTAGGGGGAACGAATCCCATTCGGCTCAGAACTGTCAAAGGAAACAGTTATGCGGCTGGGAACTACTCATGCGGCCAGGATTGCTCATGTGGCCAGGATTGCTCATGCGGCCAGGATCGCTCATGCAGTCAGGATCGCTCATGCGGTCAGGATTGCTCATGCGGCCAGGATTGCTCATGCAGCCAGGATTGCTCATGCGGCCAGGATTGCTCATACGGCCAGGGGAAACTTGTCGCATGAAAGTGCATGCGGCCAAGTACTGTTCTTCTTCTCCATTTTCGAGAACAGAACCATGGAAGCCATTGTTTTCAAGCTCTCTAAATCCTTTATTCCAAGCCCAAATTTGAACTTCCATAGGTCAAAATGGGGTAGAACGAAATTCTCTACAACATGAAACCATCAAAACTTGAAAATTAACAAAGTTACTAGATCAAAATCCAAGAAATCTGAAAAATTCATTAAACTTAGATCTATATGAAATGAGCCATGAAAATTGCAAATACTAAATACTAAAGAGACTTAAGATCAAGTAAGGATGATGATAGAACAATAATACTGGGGTTCCATCATGAAGCAAGTTGGCACTTGCCTATACGGCTGGGTAGGTGGGAAGAGTTATGGAGGATGAAGAATAAGAGTAATAGAGAAGGAGAAGTAATACAGAGAGAAAGGGTTTGGGACTTTAAATGAAGAGGGAGTAGGTAGGGAATTGTTGAACCACCCAATGGCCGGAGAATAAATCAACTCAGGCCGAACCCAAAAGTAAAGCAGAATGTAAAAATGCTGAAAGTAAAATTGCAAGAAAAATTAATTAGCGTGAAAGTAAAGGAATTTAAATACAGAACAATACATGATAAATATTAAATAAATACATTCAAGCAGTATACGTATTAAAATACGTATTCTGGGAACGAAAAGTGACACCAGGCCTGAGAACTCTAGCTCAGGACTAAATCTAATATTTGTTAAATAGTAGTTATACCCCGTGCCTTTTCTTCAGAAGAGCACGTCAACTTCTTACAGAGATCGCAGTGGCGATGCTTAGATTTTTCCAAGCGACTTCTTGAACTCTTGCACAAACTCCTAACTGAAAAGTACTGAGCACTTTGTGGCTTAGGGAGCTTGTGGCTAGTAGATGAGAAGGGTATAGCTTGTATAAGGCTTTAGAGAGAAGAGAAGAGAAGATTAGATGATTTGAAAAGTGAGAATTCAAGGCCTATTTATTGGGTTTAGGATAGGCAGAATTCGGCCAGAATTCTGGGTCAAGAATTTAAATTTTTTTGCCGTTGGACAACTAGCATACAACAAACCCTAAAAATTAGGGTCCTATAATTTAGGAGACAGAATTCGGCCCGAACTCTGTGTGGAGGCAGAGTTCGGCCCAAACTTTGTCTCCAGAAGACAGAACTGGTCCAGTGGGCTTAATGGGCTAGTTTGATTTCAGTGGGGCTTTTGGTTTGTGGTATAGGTATAGGTAAAGACCCAAACTGCTCAGTACAACCCAGTTTACATATGTCTAGACTCAAAAAAAGTGTAAAATACAGACACAAAACATTGAACGCTGTAGGTGCGAGCCGTCGTTCGTCTTGTACTGAGTTCAGTCTTATTGAAGTATTACAAGTATCATATTGTCAATTGTATCAATATTTGGTTGACTGTGATTTTGTGTCAACAATCTCCCCCATATTGATAATTGACAAAATGATATTTGTATATTCAATGTTCATACCTGGACACATTAAAAAGCAGTAGCTCTCCCGTAATCAGTACAGAGCTAGCAATAGCTCCCCCGTAAACATTGCTTCCTTCCTGTTGTCCTGATAAATATATTCTTTTCCAAAGCACAGATACACAATGATAGAAAATATGATATGAATAATTGAATATAGGAATATTTCTCCCCCTTTTGGCATTTATCAAACAACCAAAAATAATAACTGGCAAGCACACCAAAACAAATGATAATAATAATAAGAAACTGCATTAACTAATAAGCTTCATAAAGTGCCTCAAGAGTCACAGATGATAGAGAATTCTAATACAACAAAAAAACAACTACATCAACTAGAAATCCAAAGTACAGAAAATAAACTAAAATCCTCAGCAACAGCAGCAAGTAGTAGACCACATCCATCACGGAGCTCATGAAGGCCCAGTATCGTCAGATGGATCAATGAATGAACGACGAGGGTCCACGAAAGCCGCATCCGGATCCAGGTAGCGGATAACCCAAGGTTCATCGATACGGTATCCATCGCGAGCAGGGTCCCGCTCCATAGGAATAGGCATAGAAGGATGTCGGGACATAGAGTACCGAATGTCGTACAGTGAGTTGCTGATGGCACTCATCTACAGGGTAGTACGGTAATCAAGCTGAGTCCAGCGATCATCATCTAAAGTGAATCGATCGCGAAGTATAGTATGAAGTGACTCAGGAGTAGCAGGAGGAGGAGGCACATCCTGTCCAAGAGCACGTGCGTCAGGCTGAGCATAAGGTGTTCAGACTCAGCAGGTGAGCCAACCGCAGCCTGAAGCCGCCGTGCCTTAGATAGGAAGGCCGGGGCAGGTAGGAATTGGCACTCATCAAGTGGGACATGAAAGGCACGAAAGATCATAGGAAGATAAAGAGCATAAACCAATGATCTTAGCTTTTTCCTAGCATTAATCATCCAGTCCATCATGGTACGTGGAAGATTAAAAGGAACATAAAAATGAAGATAATATAAGGCAGAAATCTCAAAATATGTAACCTCATAAGTAGATCCTGCTTTGGGCAGAATAGTGTTGAAGACAATGCGATGAAGTTCATAAAAATAAGGATTGAGATATTTGGCAAAAAGCTTGCGTGGACGTGTGTTAGGTGTACACAAATCATCCTTGAAGCTTTCTAGGGATGACCCATCGGGGAATTGAAACATGCGAGCTTCGACAAGTTTCTCCCATGAGTTGGGTTCCAAAATTTTAAGGTATTCGACCAAGTCAAAGTCATCAAAGGAAATGTCAATGCCAGCAACACGTGAATATAAACGTGTATTATCATGAGTAAGATTGCAATAAAACATTTGAATGGCATTGCAATAGATAACTGAATTTGTAGTGACAAGTTCATCAAGACATAAATCATGGAATAGTGAATCATATTATAAAAATATGGTAAAGTTAATGGGATGACCCGCATACACGGGACATGATCGAAAATTACTAAACCATTCGTTGGAAGCGTCTAGTAATACAAATATTCGGTCATCGTACGTGTTGGGGTCAATAGGACGAGGTGGATTGAACAACGGGTGAGTGGGTCGTTGAATAGGTTGTTCAATGTGTTGTTCAACACGAAGAGGAGGATTCGAAGAGGACGCACCCTCGGTTCGAAGCTGTCACCCTTATTTCTCGTATTTCCCGTATTTCATATTTATACTCGTATCTGGATTTTGGCATATATTTTTTATTTTATTTTTCTCAACTTGTGGAATTTTAGTATTTCTCGTATTATGGGTTTTGACATGGTTCAGTTTTAATTGGGTTGGTTTGGTTTGGTTTAATGCATAGGAGCACCTTAACCTACACTCCACCCTCAACACACCACAATCCACCCTCTTTATATTCCCCACCTACCACTCTCTCTCTTCATTACCACCACCATTTATTTCCTTCTTCTTCTTCTTCTCCTTCCTCCACACAACTCTCCCATCCCTAGGCAAGTGCATCTTGCCACTACATGAGAACCCTCTTTTATTTGTCCATTTGCTAGATTAGGACATGGTGATCAACATTAGTTCTTGGCATTTTATGATTTGGAGTCTCCATTGTTCTAGATCTAAGTCTTCCTATTTTTGGATTTTTGCATATTTTGATCTATTTTAGTTGGTTTTCTATGAGTTTTGATGTTTCCATGTGGAAGAGCATTCAATTTCACCCAAATTGGAACTTTGGAAATCTGAATTTGGAGTTCGGATGGCCAAGTTATGGTGTTGTGTAGCCTTGAGTTCAACCATGGTGTTCTTGCTGTTTGGAGAAGACAGTGAGCAGTGTGCAGAGCTGTTTATCTTACGCACACTGAGCTGCGCACGCTCTTTAGCGTGCATACGCAGACTTGGGTATGCTCCCTGTTGGAAGTGCCTACGCTGCTCTCTCAGCGTGCGTGACTTTTCACGTACGCAGCTCCCTCAGCGTGCGTAACTTTTCACGTATGCAGCTCACTCAGCGTGCGTGACTTTTCACGTACGCAGCTCCCTCAGCGTGCGCGACTTTTCACGTATGCAGCTCCCTCAGCGTGCGTGACTTTTTCGTACGCTGCTCCCCTGACCCCTTGCTTAATCCATTGGCTCTTGGAGTTTTGGTCTTATTTCTTTAAGCTTGGCTCTTCTATAGCCCTGTATATTGATATTTTATTAGATATTTTATGCCCATTTTATATCCTTACGCCTTTTGTCATGAACTTGATTTTACTTAATATGTTGGAATGACTATTGTACATGGCATGGTATGGCAAGGCTCTAGCATAACACGACAGTGACCCGTAGTGGTGCACTCCTGACATGACCAACCTGACATGATAGTAGCCCGTCGTGGCGCACTCCTGACAAGTATCCTGACCTGATTTATTTTAATGCTGTTACTTGACCTGCCTTGACACCGTGGTAGTTCTTTCATGCTTGCTTGTTAAATCTACTATCCTGTCTTGCATCATGTCTAGGAAGGGACTCCTGAGTACCACGGTCAGGAGTACCTACTAAAATGGATTAAGGTTAATAACTAGAATAACTCAGTAGTCATGAAGAGATGACATAGCTACGGGCAATCCCGTTACCTGGGCGCTCTTGGGATCTGTAGCCTGCCGTCAAGTAGGGCACATTTCCAGCACACCGTCGCGTGTTGCACCCTCTAAGTCACCTAAGGATACATTTGTCTCCCGGGCAATGTACCTACCTGAATTCAACCCCTAATTTTCGACCTGGGTAACCTGGATGGTCTGCAGGGCTTGTGGCTGTGGAACAATCTCACTGCATCTTGTTAGTAATTAGGTATGTTGTAACCCTAGTTAGTTAAAGTAGTAAGCCGTAGTATCTGCTTGGCCATGGTTGATTGAATGAGGTATAACCAGTCTAGCCATGTCTTGATTCAGTACAAGATTTGCTTCCTGTCTTGATTTCTTACATTATTATCTTGTCGATAAATGGTGGGAAACCAAATTCTGTTCAAACGAAGGGTTACAACCCCGGTTCTTGTTTGCTTTACGGGTTGTAACCTGGCTATCAGAATAGTCCCATGGTTATCTCGTCGTATATCATCCTGACATGTTTTCGTAAGTTCTAGTTTTATTATTATATTTTCTTGTGCTGATTGCTGGCTTTGTTCTTATTTCGTGGCCCCCCTTGTGGCACTTGCTCTTTCTGGGGTTGACCCAGCTGGTTTTGTGTTGCCAGATTTTGGAGCAGCTCCCGAGGATCTACCAAGCTTCCAGCCCGATGGTGGCGACTAGAAGGAACCCGGGCTACGAGTGGGTTTTCTATTTTGTTTCGCTCACTCTATTATAAAATTATTCTTTTGAGACGTTTAGCCGACGAGCACCTGTTAGCTCGATGCACTTTTACTTACTGTCTGCCTACGGGCTGTAAACATGATTAACAAATCCTATGGTTGATCATGTATGACTTAACTCTTGCTAGTTCCCGCATTTTGTACGACTAGCTTCATGATCAGCTGAATATGTAATATTTGGGATGCCTTATTATTGTATATTTAATGATCATACATCTTGCGACCTTACTTACTTGCTTGTGATTGAGACATTAGGCTTGTTCATGACCATAAGAGACTGTTGGCTTATAGTAAACCCTCATATTTCTAGACAGCCGTGACCGTATATCGAGGTGGTTTCCATTTCAATATACGTAGCTGGCTATATCTGCCCCCGCTCTCCAGTATTCTGGTTCTGGGACGTGACAGAAGCCTCTTCCCTCTATTAAACAACTTAGGAGCCATGAATAATGAAGAAAATTGAGGAAATTTAGATAGAGAGAAGAGTGAAATTATACATCAATTGGTTGATGAAAGATGAAAGAGAATGGTGCAAGAAATCTTTCCTGGATTTTTGAGAAAAAATATGCACTAGGATGGAAGAACTAGGGTTAGGGTTTGAAGAGGTAGAGTTTTAAGAAGTTTAGAAGGTGGCAATGGAGGGAAGAGAGAGGGAGAACCCGATTATAGTGTTAGGGGTTCGAATGGTTGGAATGAATCTGGACTATTGGATCAAATTTTAATCAGCGACTGAGCCTGCTTGTGGTTCTGGAAGGACCAGACCAAATTCGGCCCGAACTCTGTATTAGGCAGAGTTCGACCCGAATTCTGGGTTCTGTGGCCAGAATAGAAATCAGGCTAAATAATGAAGTTGAAGAAAGAGTGAGCGAAAAGGAATAAAGTAATAGAAGGATTGTAATGCCCGTGGTTCGTATTACGTATTCTGTATACGTGTACGTATCTCAGACCTGTATTTCGACTTGTCCTAGTTAGCTAGTCTTGGGTTCTTGTATTGGCTCGGTTTGGCCTGGCCTGGTTCGGGTTGGGCTTGGATTGGTTTAGCTTGGTTTGGGCTAGCATGAACCCCTACCTACCTACCACTACCATTTATTAACCCCAACTTCCTTCTCTCTCCTCATTACTTTTCTTCTTCCTCCATTAACTTCCTCACCTACTAGGAAGGTCTAGGCAAGTGCATCTTGCTTCATGGAGGAACTCCAATTTTATTGTTCCATTCTCTTCCTTGTAGCATTCTAAAACTCTTTAGTACTTGGCATTTTTACTTTCCATGGCTAGATTCTTGTAGATCTACAATTATATTATTTTCAGAATTTTTGGGTTTTGATCTACTTAATCTTGTTATTTCTAAGTTTTGATGGTTCCATGTTGTTGAGTATTTCGTTCTACCCCATTTTGACCTATGGAAGTTCAGATTTGGACTCTGGATGAGGGTTTTATGGAGCTTGGAAGCTTAGGTTCTTGGTGTTCTTCTTCTCAAAATTTTGGAGAAGATGAACTGTGCTTGACTTGACCGCATGAATATTTCATGCGGCATGTTTTTTTCTCCAGCCGCATGAGATCCTAAACCACTTAGCCGCATGCACCCCCTAAATTCCGCTAGCCGCATAAGGCCGAACCCAGCCAGCCGCATGTGCGCCCATCACTCCTAGCCGCATGGACTTGCTTCCCGTGAGACGCATACGCCCCTCCCTTACCGCTGGCCGCAGATGACTGATACCCTTCAACCGCATAAGCCTTTCCCGTGAGCCGTATGCACCATTCGAGCCGCATACGCCTGAGTCATTCTCTGGCCGTATGAGCCTCCAGTCTACTCTGGCCGCATGGGGTCCAACTCATTTTCGAGCCGCATGAGGGCTCATCCCCTTCAGCCGCATGAGACCTGTCTACCGTTGGCCGCATATACTCCACTGCCCCGCCAGCCGCATGAAGCTTACTTCCCTCTGGCCGCATGATACTCCGCTGCATGACCCTGAACTCTCCTAAGCCGCATGCATTCCCTTGGACCCGAGTCCCCTCCAGCCGCATGGGCCGCTCCCTTCTCAGCCGCATGAGATCACTCTTGGCCGCCTATGCTCGAGCCGCATGGCTCTTTTCCTGGCTTGTATTTTATTGTTTAATGATCGTTATTAACTCGTACTTGTAACGTCTTGTGTAATTTGAGTTCCTATAGCGTACACCCTTACCCTATTGTATATTTTTACGCCCATTTTATATCATTACGCCTTTTGTCCTGAACTTGATAATCCCGATTTGATTGACATGATTAAAATGATAATTGTACCTGGCATGGTGCGACCAAGAACTGACATGACATGATAGTGGCCCGCCATGGTGCACTCCTGACCTGATAACTTGACCTGATAACTTGACCTGCTACATATGACACGACAGTGACCCGCAGTGGTACATTCTTGACAAGTACCCTGATAATGCTTGATAGTGGCCCGTCGTGGCGCACTCTTTGATAAGTAATAATGATAATGATAGTGGCCCGTCGTGGCGCACTCTTGACAAATTAATTCATTGACCTGGACACCGTGGTTGTTTGTATTGATTATGCTTGTATAAACTACGAGTCCGGTTGTGTCTTGCATCATGTCTAGGGCATGATCCCTGAGTACCACGGTCAGGGATTCATACTAAATCTGGCTAGGTTAATGACTAGATTGATCAAATAGTTCATGAAGAATTTCCCAGTTACCTGTTGCCCCTTTGGTCCCGGCCTTATATATATATGGGATTCGTTGCTATCCGTCGAGATGAGCGCACTTCCACCCGCCATCGAGTGTGGTACCTTAGGACACATGTATCTTACTATAGTGTGTCTGCTATATCATGCTATCTTTTCCTTTTCTTGCTGGGATCACTCAGGTAGTAACAAACAGGTAACCGGACTTGGAATTCTCATTGCATCTTGCTAGTAACTAGGCCTGTGATAACCCTAGTTAGTTAAAGTATCAAGCCGTACTCTTTGCTTGGCCGTGATTGATTAGATGGAGTCTAGTCCAGCTTTATCTCGTCCAGATCCTGTACAAGTTCTGACATGACATGATTACTTGTGCTTGCCTTAAACAATAAAGATCAGGGGACCATTTCTGTTTAGGCGAAGGGTTACAACCCCTGTCCTTGTTTGGTTTACGGGTTGTAACCTGGCTCCCAGAACAGTTCTGTGTTCTCTCTTCGTTTATTGTCTTGTTGTACCCCATGATAGGCTCGACATGATTTACCTCACTTCAATATCATGGTTATTTACATGGCCAGATTTCTTATATTTATTTTGCCGATAAATGGTGGAAGAATCCAAGTTTCATTCAGATGAAGGGTTACAACCCCGGTCCTTGTTTGGTTTAAGGGTTGTAACCTGGTTATCTGAATAGTCCATGGTTATCTCGTCGTTTATCATCCTGATGTATTTCTTTAATTCCAGTGCTTACTTTTATTTATAACCTTGTGCTGATTGCTAGTTTTAGTTCCTAAGTGAAGCCTCCTTTGTGGCACTTGCTCGTTCTAGGGTCTGATCCAGCTGGTTTTGTATGGCCAGATACCAGAGCAGCAGCAAAGGATCTACCTACTTTCCAGCCCGATGGTGACCGCCAGGCGTAACCAGGGCAACGAGTGGGTTTCTTTTTGTTCTCCTACTGCAATTGTACATTATTCTTTTGAGGCATTTAGCCGACGAGCACTTGTTAGCTCGATACACTTACTTTTTGTCTGCCTACGGGCTGTAATCATAATTGGCAACTCGAGGTTGATCATGTATGACTTAACTTTTGCTAGTTCTCACATTTTGTACGACTAGCTTCATGATCATCTGATATGTAATATTTGGGACGCCTTACAATTGTATATTTGGTGGTCTGATATCTTGTAACTATCGTTACTTGCTTGTGATTGAGACACTAGGCTTGTTATTGACCTTAAGAGACTGTTGGCTTGTAGATAAACCCTCATATATCTAGACAGCCGTGACCATATAGTGGAGTGGATTCCATTTCATTATACGTAGCTGGCTATGTCTGCCCCCGCTCTCCAGTGTTCTGGTTCTGGGGCGTGACAAGGATGCACATACAAAAGTAAGAAATCCAAAAGAGAATAGCAACTAGTGAAAGCTGAAAAAATAATAAAGTTCAAAAATTCGAATTTAGCATGTGATAAATAAAAGTATACCATGTAATAAACAAGGAGTTATGCCATAATTCAATATTTTGAAGCTGCCATGGGGTAGCTGCAGGGGCCGGATCCCAGCTAGCGGTAGTCCTGAGGACTAGTGCACCGTGTCGCTTAGGCTTTTACGCCTTGTTGTCAGAATGACCCTTTCGGTTTATACCCATAGCAAATTCATCACAAAGAATTAAGACATAATCGATATTTATGCAGGTTACATTAATGAATAACAGCTTCATCCAAAAATTTTAGTTCATGACAAAGAAAGTTGAAATGCTCTTCGAATAGTGGTTTTGTAAAGAAATCTGCTAGCTGATGATCTGTGTCAATTAATTCTAAATTAATAGTGCCACTTTGCTGATGATCACGCAAAAAGTGGTGACGAATTTCAATGTATTTCGTGCGTGAGTGACATATAGGGTTCTTAGTGAGATTGCTGGCACTAGTGTTATCACAGAATATAGGAATGTGCATAAAAGTAAGGTTGTAGTCTGCAAGGGTTTGCTTCATCCATGAAATTTGTGCACAACAACGACCAGCTGTAATATATTCAGCTTTGTTGTGGATAGTGCGACAGAATTCTGCTTCTTGCTAAACCACGAGACTAGAGCCTTGCCTAATAAATGACACGTGCCGCTTGTACTTTTACGGTCGACTTTGCATCCCACAAAATCAGCATCTGAATAACCAATAAGGTTAAAAGATGTGGATTTGGGATACCATAAGCCCACTGTAACAGTACCTTAAGGTATCGAAAGATACGCTTAACGGCGTACATGTGTGATTCCTTAGAACTAGCTTGATAGCGAGCATACAAACAAACACTAAACATGATATCGAGATGACTAGCAGTTAAGTAAAGTAAACTACCAATCATACCTCGATACTTACGTTGGTCAACAGGTTTGGCGCTTTCATCAGGTTCTAGCTTGGTCGAAGTAGCCATAGGGGTGCTGATTGGTTTAACGTTGTCAAGATCAAATTTCTTCAGCATATCCTTTGTATATTTAGACTGGCTGATAAAAGTTCCTTGCGAAGTTTGTTTGACTTGCAATCCAAGGAAGTAGGTGAGCTCCCCCATCATGCTCATCTCAAATTCGTTCTGCATACACTTAGCAAAATCTTAGCAAAAATTTTCATTAGTGGAACCGAATATGATATCATCTACATAGATTTGCACTAAAAGAATAGTGTTTTGAAAACTTTTGATAAATAGTGTAGTATTAATTTTCCCTTTTGAAAAACCTTTTTCAAGCAAGAAATTGCTTAGCCGTTCATACCAAGCTCTAGGGGCTTGTTTGAGGCCATATAGCACTTTCTTGAGTTTGAAAACATGTTCGAGAAATATGTGATTTTCAAAACCAGGGGGTTGTTTTACAAAAACTTCTTCCTTAATAAATCCATTCATAAAAGCACTTTTAACATCCATTTGAAATAATTTAAAGTTTTGAAAGTTAGCAAATGCGCAAAGCATCCGAATGAATTCCAGTCTTGCAACAGGAGCATATGTCTCATCGTAGTCGATACCTTCCTCTTGGTTGTATCCTTGAGCTACTAGACGAACTTTGTTGCGTGTAACTGAACCATCTTCATTTACTTTGTTTCGAAAACCCCATTTAGTACCAATAATCGAGTGATTGGCTGGCCTAGGAACAAGTTCCCAGACTTGGCTCCTCTCGAATTGGTTGAGTTTCTCTTGCATGGCAGAAATCTAAAATTCATCATTAAAAGCTTCTAAAACAGTTTTAGGCTCAATTTGTGAAATGAAGGCAGTGCTAGCAATGGAGTCTCTTAATGATGGTCGAGTACTTACTCCGCGTGAAACCTCACCTATTACCAAGCTTTCTGGATAAGACGGCTTGAAAGCGAATTTCTTTGGCAAGCCCTCCAGAGAATTGGTTTCAGTGGTGGTATTCATTGGAGTAGAAGTTGATGGCTTAACATTATCGTCAAGAGTAGCTGTTGCACTGTTATCCTCATCAAAAGTCACATTGGTAGACTCTTCAACAATTAATGAGCGTTTATTGAACACTCTATATCCCTTGCTCTTGGCAGCATAGCCAAGGAAAATACCATCGTCATCTTTGGCATCAAATTTGCCTAAGTTGTCTTTGGTGTTAAGGATAAAACATCAACAACCGAAAACTCTAAAATATGAAACGTTTGGAGTTCTTTCAAACCAAAGCTCATAGGGTGTTTTCTTTGTAATAGGACGAATGAGCACCCTATTTAAAATATGGCACGCCGTACTGACAGCTTCAGCCCAAAAATATTTTAGAAGTGAAAATTTATTCAACATGACTCTAGCCATATCGCCAAGAGTCTTATTCTTCCGCTCCACAACACCATTTTGTTGAAGAGTTCTAGGACACGAAAACTCATGATTAAAACCATTTAAATCACAAAACTTTTCAAAATTAGTATTTCGAATTCGCCTCCATGATCACTTCGGATTCGAGTAATCATGTAGCCTTTTTCGTTTTGAACCTTTTTAGCAAAAATTTTGAAAACAGAAATAGCATCACTTTTGTTTGTAAGAAAGAAAACCCAAGTAAATCGAGAAAAGTCATCTACTATAACAAAAGCGTAGAGTTTTCCACCAAGACTGGCTACTCTACTAGGACCAAACAAGTCCATGTGAAGTAATTGCAATGGTCTAGTAGTACTTACAGTATTTATGGAATGAAATGAGAACTTGGTTGCCTTATTTAACTCACATTCGGTACGTACCGTGTCATTTTTGAACGTGATGTCGGGCAAACCTCTTACTAGCTTCTTAGTCGATAGCCTGGATATAGTATCCATGTTAGCATGACCAAGACGTTGGTGCCATAGTAATCTCTCATCCTTGTGGGCGTAGAGGCATCTTCCTGCACTGTTAGTATCTCTAGAAAGATAGAAAATGTAAATATTATCCTCTTTTATCCCTTCAAAAGCGATGTCTCCCATTGACCTATCATAGATGTAGCATTTATTTTGTCCAAAGTTAATATCATATCCATGATTAGCAATGTGACTTATGCTGAGCAGGTTATGCTTTAACTCGGTCACTAGGCAGACATCCTTTATTACAGGAGAAGGAGGATGACCAATAGTACCATTACCTATGATATACCCTTTTAAGTTGTTGCCGAAGGATACATATCCTTCTCTCTTCATCGATAGTGATGCGAAAAGATTTGCGTCTGTCATATGTCGCGAGCATCTACTATCGAGAATCTACTTACTTTTAGTTGAGGAGGGAAGGTCCACCTACATCAAGAGTATATGTGACCTTTGGTATCCATGTTCTTAAGGGTCCTGAAAAGTTAGTTTTTAGCATCCATGCATATATATTCATATCTACTAATCTCCTAACTCTACATTGTGGTGAGATGTGTCTATGTAATCCACAATAGGTACAAATAGCATTCCTATTTATGTTTGGAGCATGTTGATGATGTCTATATGTAGCATGGTAAGAGTGGTGTGGAGCAGCATGATAATAACTATATGTGGCAGCAGGATGATGATTATATCTATATGCAGTATGGTGGAAATTTTGTTTATGTGCAACATAGTGATGATTATATCTATGTGTAGCATGGTGAGTATGTGTCACATTAGAATGATAGTTATGAGAATAATTTCTATGTGGTTTGTGTGTTGTATGGAAGTGGGTGTACATGTAAGCATGTTTGCGTGCTGCAGGTGGATGACGTGTTTGACTATTTTGAGTAGTATTGTGCTTTGTGTGTGTCTCATGTGGTTGGGTTTGAGGTTGAGCAACCTGTTTTCCCAATCTAGTCTCTAATTTCTTAGAGGCAGCTTGCAATTTATTAATCTTAGCATTCAAACCATAAATTTTAGTAATAGAGATCTTGTGTCTATTCTTTTCTTCAGCAAGCTCAGTGTTGAGCGATGTGATTTCACGTATTTGCTTTTCAATACGTGCTTTGGCATCATGTAGGCTTAATTTAAGCTTAGACACCTCATTTGTGACTTCCGTGGGTAAAGTGTCTCTAATATTATCAAGCAAAGAAGAGAGTTTTTGAATCTCGACTTCATAACTTTTGATCTTCTCCTTGGCATGTTTATATTTACTAATGACTTTCTTGTGGTCATTTAGTAAATCATTGAATGCATCACCAAGTTCATCAAAAGTGAAATTATCGAGAGTTTCACTAGTTACCTTATCGGATGTTGCCATTAGGCATACATTGGCGGTGTCTTGAGGGGAGTCCTTTTCTTCCTCGGAGTCACTAGCTTCGCTTTCATGCCAAATGCTAGTGTTGGCATATTTTTTTGAGGAAAACTTCTTGTAGGGCATCTCATATCGGTTGCTTTTCTTTGCAAATGGGCAGGCTTTTCGGATGTGTCCCGTCTTCTTGCAGCCGTAGCATGTTGGCTCTTCTTCGTCATTTTCTTGTTGTTCCTTCTTTCTTCGATTGAAGCGAAGGAACTTCTTGAAGTTGCGGACAAGGAGAGCTTGATCATCACCTTCCGAATTTTCATCATCAGTCTCTTCAGGATCAGCTCTTCGACGATGAGCTTTAAGGGCAATCTCCTTTGCCTTTGGAGCAGGCTCTTCGAAGTCTTTGAGGTCAAGCTCGTGAGTCATCAGCTTTTCCATCAAAGTCTCCATAGAAATTGTAGTGAGATCATTGCTTTCTATGATAGCTGTGACCTTAGGGTTCCAAATCTTTGGTAGCCCCCTAAGCAACTTGCGGATCTTCTCGTGGTTTGTATATTGTTTGCCGAGAGATGACAAGGGGTTGATGATGTCGAGGAATCTTGTAAACATTTGTGTGATCGTCTCATTTGGCTTTATCTTGAATGTCTCATATTCTTGAGGGAGACGACTAATTTTTGACTCCTTGACTTTGGTGGTTCCTTCATGCGTCACTTCTAGAAGTCTCCATACTTCGTGAGAGGTGGTGCATGTTGAGACCCTGTTAAACTCATTCCTGTCTATTACACAAAATAAGACATTAATAGCTCTCGCGTCTAGACTCGCCTGTTTCTTTTCCTCGTCAGAATATTTGTCGTGGGATTTCTCAATGAGATCACCATTGACAACTATCCTGGCGGACTTTTCGTAACCATCGGTAACAATGGTCCACAGGTCGAAGTCTAGCGACTTGAGATAAAAACTCATCCTTGTTTTCTAATAGGTGTAGTTTGTTCCATCAAATAGGGGAGGCCTATGAGTGGACTGCCCTTTACCGTGATTGGAAAGCATGAATTGTGTGGTTGCCATGGATCAACTCTAGGATGTTAGTCCTTGTTGAGAGAACAGAGCTCTGATACCAATTGAAGAAGAAATAGGCAACTCTAGAGGGGGTGAATAGAGTTTATGACAATAATGTCCAATTAAAAATTAAACTCTTTCACCAATAATAAATAATCAGAGTAAATGGGGAAATAATAAAGAGCGAGAAAGCCTACGCAAACACAGCCAATTTTAACCTGGTTTCCCTCGTGGAGGGCTAGTCCAGGCCTGAGAACTCTAGCTCAGGATTAAATCCACTATTTGTGAAATAGTAGTTATACCCCGTGCCTTTTCTTCAGAAGAGCACGTCAACTTCTTACAGAGATCGCAGTGGCGATGCTTAGATTTTTTCAAGCGACTTCTTGAACTCTAGCATAAACTCATAACTGAAAAGTACTGAGCACTTTGAGGTTTAGGGAGCTTGTGGCTAATAGATGAGAAGGGTATAGCTTGTATAAGGCTTTAGAGAGAAGAGAAGAGAAGATTGGATGATTTGAAAAGTGAGAATTCAAGGCCTATTTATAGGGTTTAGGATAGGCAGAATTCGGCCAGAATTCTGGGTCAAGAATTCAAATTTTTTGGCCGTTGGATAACTAGCATACATCAAACCCTAAAAATTAGGGTCCTGTAATTTAGGGGACAGAATTCGACCCGAACTCTGTATGGAGGCAGAGTTCGGCCCGAACTCTGTCTCCAGAAGACAGAACTGGTCCAGTGGGCTTAATGGGCTAGTTTGATTTCAGTGGGGCTTTTGGTTTGTGGTATAGGTATAGGTAAAGACCTAAACTGCTCAGTATGACCCAGTTTACATATGTCTAGACTCAAAAAAAGTGTAAAATACAGACGCAAAACATTGAACTTTACAGGTATGAGCCGTCGTTCGTCTTGTACTGAGTTCAGTCTTAATGTGTCTTATTGAAGTATTACAAGTATCATATCGTCAATTGTATCAATATTTGGTTGACTGTGATTTTGTGTCAACACACACACACACACACACACACACACACATATATATATATATATATATATATATGTATATGTATATGTATATGTAACGCCCCAGTCCCAAAATACGTAGGACTAGAACGTGTTCATGCCAGCTGTATACATACGAAGTATATGGACCCTCGTATATATACATAAGCTGTAAAATACAGTAACCAAGGTACTAAATCTCATCCACAAAGAATAATATGATATAAAAGCAACTTTGAATTTGTCATGTATACAATCGTTGGGCGGAGACAAAGTCCACTACCAACAAATTTTAATAAGAAAGAAATACACAAGGGAAGGAATTTGGTAGAGCAAGGAGATGACGATCCAAAAGCAACATCTCGATGAAATAGAGCGCAAGTCATGGCCTTAGCTAGAGCACCTACAGAAATCATAAGAACACACACCTGGCGAGATAACCAGGTCCTCAGAGGGACGTAACAAGATACATCAACATGCCATATAATACTGAATATAAACATGCCACGATCAAAGAAAGTGACAAGACACAATAAGGTAATCTAACCAACTAAAGTGAACATGCAGTGAGAACAAACCTTTCGTCGCATGAGCCCTGGCTGTAAATGGGATCTAGTATAGTCCCCACTTGGGCACCAGTGACCGAGAGCATGACGTTCAAAAACGACAGTGGCCAACCTGAGAGGCTCATACCCGTATCTCCAGCGGAGCTACCGAGTTACAAGGGAAGTGCAATAGAATCCCATACGATAAGAAAATGTTCTCCCCACCCAATGTACCTATCATGTCGTATCCATGACCATGTAATACCTACTAACCGTTAAGTCTTCTAACACACAACTATTGACAGTTAGACCTAACGCACGTCCTGCACGCATTAGTGATCAGCCAACACGCAAGTCCGTAGACTATATGCTACTCATAACTCACACATCTCGTGGCACAACAGTGTCAAAGTTTTATACAATGCACTAAACTAGTGGTAGTCCCTTAACTCTAAGTCCATATGCAATCAAAGGTAAATAACAAGATACAAGTAATATCACTGAGCAGTCAGTAATCAAGAACAAGAAATAAATGAACAGTGATATGTAAATAAAATATAACTAAAATAAACAGTATAATGGCAAGGTATCTTGCCTGGTGTTACGCCTGGTGTGCGATAATCTGACAAGTCCAGTTTGGTTCAATAGCCATAGTCATGTAGTGGTCCAATCGCGAGAAATAGGAACATGGGATTAGTCACAATCAAGATAATTGAGAGAATTTGTGTGAAGAATTACATATACTACTTTTTAAAAAATATGTATAATACTTGGAAACTATGTTTACTAGTAAAAAAACAATTTTCACTACAACAAATAGGGCATACAATAGCAGTTTATCTATAGCGTTCAAGCCTCCCTGCTATAGAATGTCATCATCAATAGCGTTTATTAGTCTGTGCTGTTAAAAGGTCATACAATAGCAGTTTATCTATAGCGTTTGAGTCTTTCTGCTATTATAATACCATCATCCATAGCGTTTATTGGACATGCTATTAAAAATACATACAATAGCAGTTTATCTATAGCGTTTATGCCTCCCCGCTATTAGAAGTGTCGTTACAATAGCGTTCATTATGCAGTGCTGTTAAAGGTATAGATTCAGAAATTTGGTTCATTTGAAAAAAAATTGAAGTCCTACTTTTGATATATTTTTGACATATAACAATGTATAAATTCGTTATGCAGTGAGAAAAAATATATATTTGAAAGCAACATATATATATATATATATATATATATATATATATATATATATATATATATATATATATATATATATATATATATATATATATATATATATATATATATTTTGAAGTCCTACTTTTGATATATTAATTTTTGACATATATATAACAAGTGTAGAAACTTATAATTTTTTTAATATAATTAAAATATGATTTCTATTTATTCGGTTTAACCGAATAAATCGATCAAATAACCGAATAGTTTATTCGGTTCGGTAATTCGGTTTTGGTTTTGGTTAATTTTGGTTCGATTTCGGTTTTGGAGTTTTTGAATTTCGGTTTATTTGGTGTTGACTATTTCATTTCGGTTGAAACCACGAATAAACAGAAGGCACCCCTACATAGGTATCCCAGTTCGATTAGGAGTAGCATCATATTGTATATATTTTACATGATTAAAAAAAATACTATAACATATTTTGGATGCTATATAAGTTACAACGTCGTAATGGGATTAAATCGCTACCGTAAAAAAAATCATGAGAAGGAGCTGCAGAATACTCTTCAGATTTGGTTTTTTTGATTGGCTTTGTTTTAAAAATGTATATATTTAAAAATTATTTTTATTTTTTTGATTGGCTTTGTTTTATTTTGTTTGGTTTGATTTGGTTTATTTGTTTTAAAATTGGTTTGGTTTTTATCTTTTGTTTTTTCTTTCTCAGATTGCTTTAATCTATTAGTTAATTTATTATTATCTTTACAATAATAAAAAAAATATTAGTTAATATAATTTTTAATATTAATTTATACAATAAATAATAAAATTTGTTATTAACTATATTAGTTAATATACAATAAATAATAGAAAAAATTTCTACCGATAAATAAAAAATAAAGTTTTTGCTAAAACATAAATAAAAAAAATAAAAAAATTTGAAAGGGAGAAACATTCCTCTGGCCAGTCCATATGCGAAAATAGGGACTCCCGTTTTTTTATATTATATTTTGTTTTATTTTGTTTTGCTAATTTGTTTTAAATTGATTTGGTTCAATCTTTTTGTTTCTTTCTAGTTTGATTTTATCTATTAGTTAATTTATTATTATCTATATAATAATATCAAAATCTATTAGTTCATTTTTATATATAATTTGTATATTAACTAATAAATTTAGTTATTATCCACATTACTTAATATATAAATAAATATATACATATTATTATACAAATTAATTTGTATATATTTATTTATATACATAAAATAAATCATATATATAAATAAAATTAAGTACATACAAATATAATAACAAAACTTAATATATAGAAATTTGTTATGAATATAAATAATTTGTTATTATCTATATTAATTTATCATTAATTTGCTATGAATATAAATTATTTGTTAATATACAAATTAAGTATAAACAAATTTAATATATAGAAATTAAATTGTTATTATCTATATTTATTTGTATAATAATATATTAATTTGTTATTATCTATATTAATTTATTATTTATTTTTTGTGTATATAAATAATATGTTAATATACAAATTGAGTACATACAAATTTAACAACAAAACTTAATATATATAAATTTGTTATGAATATAATTTTTTTATTATCTATATTAATATATCATTAATTTGTTATGAATATAATAATTTGTTAATATATAGAAATTAATTTGTTGTTATATTTGTTTGTATAATAATATATTAATTTGTTATTATGTATATTAATTTTGTCATTAATTTGTTATTATCTATACTAATATTTTTATTACAAATTAACTAAAAATTTTATCAATACTAATATATTTATTGTATAAATTTATTATTTATTATTTATTGTATAAATTAATAACAAAATTATAGCGCAAAGAAATCTTCCGACCTTAATATAGTTAATAACAAAATTTATTATTTATTGTATAAATTAATATTAAAAATTATATTAACTAATAGATTTTGTTATTATTGTAAAGATAATAATAAATTAACTTAATAGATTAAACAAATCTGAGAAAGAAAAAACAAAAGATAAAAACCAAACCGATTTAAAACAAATAAACCAAATCAAACCAAACAAAATAAAACAAAGCCAATCAACAAAAAAACGGTAGTCCTCAATTCCGACAGATGGTGTGGCGAAAATTGGACCTGTCAGAATATTTTTCTATTTTAAATTTTTGAAACTTTTTATCTTTTACCAAATTTAATTGAAAATTTTATCGTTAAAGCAAATTTTCTGCTAATATTTCGGTAGCTGAAGTTCCCTCCAAAATTTCAAAGTGAATAGCTCCCCCCCCCCCAAAAAAAAAAAAAAAATTCCAAAGTGAACTGCTATTCCCCCTTACCCAAAACCTAAAAAAATAAAATTCTAACTTCTCCCCCCCCTCTCACCCGCTGCCCACAACTTTCCCTCCTCCCTCCTCCCCACAGACCCGCTGCCCACACCGGATCCCAGCCTTCCTCCTCCCTCCTCCTCACCGACCCACTGCTCACACCGGATCCCCGCCTCCCTCCTCCCTCCTCCTCACCGATACGCTTCCCACACCGGAGCTCCTCCTCCGTCCTCCCACACCGGATTCGCTGCCCACAACGGCTCGCACCAGTGCGGCAATGTTGGCGCACGGAAGGCTTAGCGAGGTCAAACGGGTGGTGCACGGAGTGACTGTAGAAAGTTGGGGCATCCCTTGGCTAGCGGAAACGTCTGTACGTCCGCTTCAACGGCTGATGGAGAAGGCTCAGGGGTTGGGTTCGTGGCCGAACGGTAAAGAACGGTCGTATGGGTTTGAGCTGGAGGGGGTCGCCGCCGTACGCGCGCATGCCTGCAATTTTTTTTTGCAGGTAGCTACAGTGGCAGGCGCGATGGAGAAGAAGTACTGGTTATTTTCTTTTACTTCTTTCTTTTTTTTGCATTGTCTACATTCTGTTTGATGTAATGCTTCAAAGCTAAATGCTACTGACATCGTACTAAATGTATTGTTTCTTTGTAGAGTTGATTGAGAACACCTGTACTCTGTTTCCCAATTCTAATTTTTTTTAGCATCCTAGATTTATGCTGAATCTTGTGGTCAAAGATATTATTTTGGTAAATTTTTTGTCCATTATTTGTGCCTCAAGAAACTTATTGTGAAATTGATTCTGTATATCATTCCAGATATGGTATGACAACGTCCCTCACACCAAGCTGGTTGAGTATAAGAAAGACCAAAATTGGGTGCAAAAGTCTGGAGAATATCTTATTTTTCCTAGAGGTGGAACTCAATTTAAAGAGGGAGTTGCAAACTACATAATGTTCGTTGAAAAGGTATACTAAACTATCTGAATCTAGAGTCTGAAACTAGTTACTTGTCAGATTTTAATTCTTTCTGAATCCACATTAAAAGGCTTAACATTATTTGAAATATTCTCTTCTGAATTTTTCAGTGGAAATTCTTAGTTTTTAGTTTTACTTTTTAATCGTCTTCTACTCCACTTTAATTTATTGTAACTTGTAAATAGAGATTGCTATTGAACTGTTCTATGTAATTGACAATATGAAGGAATCTGATGATCACTAAACTTAAATAATATGTGTTATGAACATCTAAGAGTAGACATATACAAACTTCTTGGTATGGATTGGAATTCTTCAGAACCCTTCTTGTGTATAATGTAATTTCTGGATACTTGTATTAGCTTTTCTGTTGTTGCCCTTTATTTGGCATAAGTCTTGAGTTCTAAACTAATTACAGCTATTTGACATGTCCGTTACGTAATGTAGACCAATTTTCTCATATTATGGATGCACCAGATGCTGCCTACTATTGAATGGGGTAGACGCACAAGAGTAATCCTCGATGTTGGTTGTGGTGTTGCAAGCTTCGGTGGTTATTTGCTTGATAAGGATGTCATTACCATGTCATTTGCCCCGAAGGATGAGCATGAAGCACAGATACAATTTGCTCTTGAGCGTGGAATCCCCGCTTTTCTATCAGTTATTGGGACTCAAAGGCTTACTTTCCCTGATAATGCATTTGATCTAATTCATTGTGCCCGGTGCAGGGTCCACTGGGATGGAGATGGTAAGTTCAATTTTTTTCCCCAGTAATGACAAGGGTGTCCCATCAAGGATTTCAAAATTCCTTCAGTTAGGCAATGTGAGGTCTTATATTTCCTTATATTTTTAGTGTTGGCGATACACTTTATCCTTCTGAGTATGGATATGATGTCTTATATCTTTTATTGTTCAAATGCAGGTGGAAAGCCATTGATGGAGCTTAACAGGATTCTTAGGCCATGTGGTTTTTATATCTGGTCTGCCACACATGTTTATCGTGAGGGTACGAGAATAGTTGAACTTTGTGGCTTGAAACTGTATACATGATCATAGTTTCTACATCCTGCTGTTAAGTGGTGCGACATTGCTTCTGACCCTACACACTCTTGTGCAAAATTAAATGCTGTTTATATGAAGGTTCACACTTATATGTTTGGATTTTGAAACTACTAATGTTGTCTATATGAATATGCACATGGATAGAACTACTAGTGCTTCATTGGGTGTCTTCTTATGCATTTAAAGCTTCTGTGTACAAATTTCCAAAGAGTAACATTTAATGATAAATGTTATCCAGCCCACTGAATTTTGATTCCAATTTAAAGACTTTTATATGATAGACATAATCATTGGTATATTCACGTGAACTATACATGTTCCTGTGTGCTTGTGCGGATGGTTCTACCATGTATGTGCATGTGCCTTGTATTGATAGCTAAATTCTCATTAATTTACACTGACGCAGTCAATTGCAGGCATGGCGTTGCAAACGGCAACCCCGACTATTGCCCCTGCCCCACGTGTGGTAAGAGTTTTTTTCCTTTACCTAATCCCCTACTATTCTGTTTTATCGACCTTCAAAGATACAACTAAACCTTTTGCTAACCTCTAGCATGTTTATGATTCTGATATATTGAGAAATGCCTTACAGGTTGGAAATGCCTTTGTTCATCAGTACTACCATGTTCTTCTTACATCGCCAGATCTGTTGTACCGATTCTATCAGGATTCGAATATTCCGAGTCGCCCAAATCTTGATGAAGTGAAGCCATCTGCAAGCATTATGTAATCTTTGTTTGTATGAAATTATTTACTCCTTTTATCCATCATTATTCAATTGTGATTTTCATTTCATTTGATTACTGTTAGATGTAAAAACCTTTCAATCATCTTTGATATTGAAGTTAGTTATACTTTATGTAATCTTATTCATGGTTAAATGTATTTATATGCATTTCAAGAAATCAACTAATTGAATGCCTTACATATTAGTTTTATTTGTCTTGTGGTAGACTTCAGTGTTCTTTGTGGAGTTACTTAGTTGGATCCTTCTTAGCCACACTGAAGATTTTTTTTCCAGCCCTATATAGCAGGCAATATACCTCTAATGTACATGTATTGCAATCCATACAAGTAATGTCAATTATTTCATGTTCTTTAGGCTTAGATTCTCCTTATTTGTTGTATCACTTTAAGATTTTTAACTTTTGTTGTATCAGCAGGGGTAAGGCATAATCGATTTTTTCTTTACACTAATGATTTGTATTAGTGCACTGGTAAGGCATAATTTGGACTTATACTCTACTGTATCATTAGCCTAATGATTTTTCCAATTAGTGCACTGGTAATGCATCACTAGTAATTTTTTCTTTACACTAATGATTTGTATTAGTGCAC
Organism: Iris pallida; assembly: GCA_029216955.1. Lineage (NCBI taxonomy): Eukaryota > Viridiplantae > Streptophyta > Magnoliopsida > Asparagales > Iridaceae > Iris > Iris pallida. Next base: position 2,317,095 of record JANAVB010005596.1, read on the forward strand.
TGGTAAGGCACTGGTAAGGCATCACTAATGATTAATCATATTTTTGTATAGGCATCACTAATGATTTTTTCCTTACACTAATGATCTTTAGTGCACTGGTAAGGCCTTCAGTCAAAAATGCACGCACTCGAGATGGTTTTTTCTTTACACTAATGATTTTCCCCTATTTTTGTGTAGGTTGGATGAAGGAAGATGATGCTTTCTGAGGGGTTTTGGTTGTGGATAGGTTCGAAGGGAGCTAAATGTTAGATAGTCAACATTTTGGGATATATGTAGCTGATACACTGTTAATGTTTAATATTTGGACATATGTTTGGTACTACTTCGTTGTTCTACATGGACAAATTAAGGATTTTGAATGTTTGGTACTACTTTGTTGTTCTACATGGAGAAATTAAGTATTTTGAATGTTTGGTACTACTTTGTTGTTCTACATATGTTTGGTACTACTTCATTCTGTGATTGATTCGCATTTAAACATTTGAATACCTGCATTTTGTGTAACTGTGGGCTGTATTATGCAAATTTTCGAATACAGAATTTTACTCTGCAATAGCATTCTGACATGCTATAATAGCAGGAAAGAAATGCAGATATATGAAAGAATTTTGACTATGCAATAGCATATATATATCGAAACGCTATTATAACTCAACAGCGTTCAGGAACGCCATAACACATTTATAGCGTAAACAAATATTATTAGTAAGCTATAGCGTTCGTAAACGCTATACAACCTATACAGCGTTTTCCAGTGCTATAAAAGGACTATAGCGTTCATGAACGCTACAACTGATGAATAGCGTTCATGTATGCTATTAAAGCTCTATAGCGTTCACAAATGCTATAAGCTATATACAGCGTTTTGAAACGCTATACATGATCTATAGCGGCCGTAAATGCTATAAACCATCAATAGCGTTTTAGAACGCTATACTTTTATAGCATTCTTGTACATGGGGTTATTATAGCGGGGGCATTTATAGCGGACGCAATATGCTATAATAGACATTCTACAGCGTTTCGAGCACGCTATTATATCCCATATCTGTTGTAGTGTTTAGGAAAACATTTGAAAAGCAAAAATAGTTTGGACTAAAACTCTTCGTGTGTCAAAACAAAATCTGTTCAGGTAGAAAACTATCTCTTGCTAAAACAATTTTAATATATTTGATAATTTCTAAACAATACAAATATTAATAACTCAACACTAAATAATTTTATTTATTAAAAATAAGATCTAATGATGCTAATACCCATATTATAAAAGTAGTAATTTGATATATATTTTATCCTCATTTTTTTATAATAGTGTTAATAATACTACTGTCATTATTATAACAAACAATTTGATAAAATAAACAGAATAAAAACATAATAATAATAATATTATTATTATTAAAAGTAACTAATAATAATTATTATTATTATAATAATAATAATAATAAAATCTAAACCAACTACCCCCTTTCCCAATTCACCCAGCGAGAGGGAGAGGGAGAGAGAACGAGTGGGAAAGGGTTCGGGATTCTCACCTCGGGGCGACTCCGGCCGGACTCCGGCGGGGCGACGGAAGGCGGAGCTCCGCACGCGAGGGCACGGCGGCGGCTGACGGAGGAGGCGGTTCGGAGCAGTTGCGCGCGAGAGCTCGTCGAGGCGGAGGAGTTGGGCTAGTCGGCCGGGTTTCGCGGCGGGGTGCGCTGAGAAGATGTGGAGGAGGCGCGACGGAGGAACGCAGTTGGGGCGGAGCGGCGGATGGTACGGGGCTTCGGGCTCAGATGCCGGTAGTGGCGCGGTCGACGCGGCGTGGAGAGGGCTGCGCCTGGGGAAGGGTGAGGCGGCGCACTCCGGGCGGAGGACGACGACGCGGGCTAGGCGTGGTCGGCCGGCGCAGAGAGGGGACGGTCGGAGGGAAGAAGCGCGGTAGGCTATGCTGGCCTTGCCACCTGTCCGGCGACCCGACACCGGTGGTCCAGGCGAGGCTGGACGCGGCTCCTTCAGGGAAAGGTTGGCTCGTTGAGGCGGCCAACGGTAGAAGTGCCAGATCTGGGCGACGCCAGATCTAGAAGGGGTCAGGCACGGCGGAGATCGAGGCGGAGGCGGTCGGTTGGTCGGGGCGGCTGGGCGCTGCTCGCCAGCACACGGCGGAGGGAGTTGCACGGTGGAGGTGGCAGCGGACAGCTCGCCGACCGGAGATCAGGCGACGGCCAGGTGAGGTTTCTCCCCTCATCTTTTTCCATTGTGTGGTTTTGGCGATGGCCGGATTTTGGGTTTGGCTGTGGTGGTGGTGGTGACGATGATGGTGGGGGTGATGCGAGGTGTTGGTGGAAGGTAATGGCGACGATAGTGACGAGACGGGGACGGTGGTGGCGGTGTGGTCTGGAGGTGGAAGTCGAGGGTCAGGTGATGGTTGCTGCGGTCGGGGTGTCGTCGTTGGCGATGGGGATGTGCTGGTGACGGAGACGGGTTGCTGCGAACATGGAGGACATAGGTGTAGGTTTTGATTGTGTCGGGGATATGTCTGACATAGGAATAATGTAATTGTATAATATGGAATAAGAATGGTGGACACAGACACAATACACTTCTGTGGATGAAAAAGTTCTGGAGGAGTACCTCTCCTTTTATAGGAGGTGGGAATTCCCAATTGGATAGGGATTAGGATTAGTTTAAATCCCGATGGATAATTCCATCTTTTAAATTTAAATCGAATTAAAATATTAGCAATCTAATTCAAATCAATCTAGATTACTATATTTAATTTAAAAAAATCTTTTCCAAGTTTAAATTATCAAACTAATTCAAATATTAACAAGACAAAAATTTTAAAACTCTTTTTCGTAATTATTAAAATATAATATTAATTAATTTCGAAAATCAAGGTAATTACGTAAATATTAATTTATAAAATAGCTTTTGTAAATGCCAAAGTAGATTAATAAACAATTGCCAAATTTCGCAAATATGTAGAATCTATTTTATACAAACCAATATTTTTTCAATCCACTACTTATTTTAAAATAACTCTCTTATACAAAATAAAAATATTTATCACATATTTTTTTTCATGTACTTTCATATATAAAATAAATTTATAATAAAAATATTTTTCTAACATATGTACCTCGACGCATATTCGCACTGGTCGAGTATTTCAAAAAATTAAAATTTTGTGCGCGACGTAAAATACGACCACGCGACTTACGATACCAAAATTTTAAATCAGTACCAAAAATAAAATAAAAATTCAGTAGAAATTTAGGGGTTTTACATCCTACCCAACTTAAAAGAATTTCGTCCTCGAAATTTAGGAAAAAATTAGGATAAGTAGGCGAAGGGAATGGAGCGGGTTTATTCGAATAGATATACGAAATCACGAGAATGCAAACGAAATATTCACCGAGGAGGCGAGCGACAATTCAATGGCAATATGTCATTTGAGCGACTAAAAATTTTGATGGTTTTAGATTTCGATCATGACAATCGATCAATGACTAAGCTCAATCAACCTTAAAAAGCAACCTCAATAGTGGGTAATAAACTCTTTAATCAATGTTCATGTAATCTTTCTTATCATAATTTGTTCTTTCCAAACATTAACTTTCGTACCACGTTCCCTCAAAACAATTTCGATCATAATTGTACTCTAAATTCCTCTATCTCGTTCTAGAATTTCAATAGTCTCAAATTTTGAATCCATAAATCTCCCTTATACTAACTCACTTATATATATATCTTCCCAAGTTATAATTTCCTATTAAAATTCCAAACCTTCAATCAATTGGCCTAAGTAGAAGTTGAAAAATCTCTTTACTAAAATTTTATTGGTCAATGTACAATGACTCTATAGGTATCAAAAATAAAGTCCGTCTTCAATGTTCGATAATCTCGAAAACTAGCAGTATACCTTCATAAAAAAAAAATTTATCATCATATTTGAAAATTTTCTAAATTATTCATTAGTCTCTCTCGAAAATTTGAATTCACCAATCTCTCCTTTTGATGAAAACTCATCTTAACTTCATATTCATAATCTTTTTAGAACTTAAACAAAGTATAACAGTTTCTTTCTTCAACAATTGGTAATCCTTGAAAAATAATATCGTTGTATCGTCAACATTGTCTTTATCAAAAATTTGCATCTATAATTTTATATATATTTGGTTTTTAAACCATCAATACTTTAGAAAAAATTTCACTCGATATGTAGTTACCTCAAAACAAATTTGAAAGTCGCGAAGTCTATTTATCCTCGAGTGTTTCATCAAAACATAATATATCATTCCTTACTTCATTGATTCGGATTTCTTGCACATTTCCATTCATTTCTCACCTATAGCTCATAATCTCGTAATTATCTTAACCAACTACATTATTTATCCATGCTGTGGGGTTCTCCAATCTAGCTTCTACTAACTCAAGATTGTCATGATCAAATTTTATTTCGCATAAGGGAACAAGGAACAAGGTGGCGTAAACAACGGAGAAATCATTGTGAAGTATGAGAAAGCAATTTAATTGGAAGGGAGAAAAGTAAGTGTTGCTAATATCGGAGTGTTAACGGTGTTATGTGTCTAAGTAAATCAATACAAGAAAATAAAATTACAAGGGTTAAGAAGTCAAGATAAAACACAAGGGTAAGCATTTAACGAATTTAGTAGATCGCAATCGGGCCAAAGATTTGAGTCGAGAGTGAGTCCAAATATATAGTCAAAGCATATCGGTACCATGGTAAGGGTTATGGTTGAGTCTTTATGGCCGAAAAGTCGTACCATAAAAATAGAGTACAAGGAAACGTGTTTTAGTGGGACATGATACACCTACATGAAGGTGAGCTCGTCTAGGTCTTGCATGCGAAATTTGTTGGAAGAAAATGTCTAGTGTTGTGCTCCAATTATCAAAGTCACGATAGGGAACGCCAAAGGATTAAAATAGAAAGTGGGTTTTCATAACGTACTAATTAATGCACAATATGAAGGTTAAAGCACAAATAAAGATAATTATGAATCTCGTAGGTCAAGGCTAAATAAGCTAGAGAGACAATCTCTAGAAAAAGTTCATAGCTAAGGGTACGGTCAAGGGGATGGTTCTAATCATTTCTAGTTTCAAACAATTAGATGGTCATGAATAATGATCTAGATTTGAGAGAATGTCGCGTAAGTCAAAGATATGTTCATTGGTTTGGTCGATGACTAACTATACTTGTGTATATGTCATATCATAATCATAGGTGGCATGGCAATCTAATGTGGAATACTTCTATCTCACTAGGGGACCTTGCTTGTTTCTTGGTCCTTCACCACTATATGATCTAATCCAAAATTTTAAGTTCCTCAAAATTCCTCAATAAAATTTTCAAGATACTTCGCCCATATTTCAATTATCTTAGATTGTCAACTAAAAATTTTAAATCTCTAGTCAATCTAGAACAATCCTCGTAATTCACAAATCGAATAAATTCATCATCATTTTTTTTCCCAACCCTTAAACTCATCTTTTAATGAGTTTATCAACCGAATTTCATATTACAAAATAGAACGTTTAAAATAACCCTCAAATTTAATTCTATATCCTTCAAATGTGTATATCTAACTTCCAATAAGACACAATTTTTTTTTCCAAAATTTAAATATCCATAATCAAGGCTTTAAACTCGAAATTTTAAATAACTCTATAAATCATAGATCCTATGAGAAAATTTTAAATATTTAAAATTTTCCTTCAAGTTGATTTCATATCTTCCAAAATATTTCAAACAAAATTTTTACCATTATCTCTTCAAGCTCAAAATTAAATACTTATAATTCGTAAATCGTAGAATCAATTTAAAACCTCAAGCTTTCTAATAAACCGTAAATCATAAACCCTTCATATGCTTTACAAAATCATAACTTAAAATTTTAAAATAAATTTGAGATAAACTTTAACATATTCAATCCCAACTTGAACTAAATCATAATCATGGGTCACAATTTAAAGATGTTACTCAATTCGGTTTCATATCCCAAATAAATCATAAACTATTTCGCTATTTCCAAAAATCATAATTCATAAAATTATTTTCTATCCTCTTGTGTATACCACCTTGTAATGGCAAAATAAAATTCCAACTATCCATTGAAGGCGGTAATATGCTACTACCCAACTTAAAATCAACTAATCCTTAAAATCATACTTTTAGGAAAATAATGCCTTTATAACTCAAATGAAATGCATATTAATTGTCAATGCAATCTATCCAGCCATGTGTTTAACCTATGGGCATATACCAGTATAGTCATCTTTACTAAACATGAAACTAAGAATTTACGGTAGAAGGAGTCAAGCAAGATGCAAATCAAGGAAGTCGAACGAGAGTTCAAAAATTGAAGTCATAAAAGGAAGTCAAGTAGGTGGATGAGATTCTAAACTCTAATCCTATATTGCAGGCCCGTTTGGTTCAATCATGTAACCGAAACGGAAAACTAGACCTGCATGGGCCACCACAAAAACATGTAACGCCCCAGTCCCAAAATACGTAGGACTAGAACGTGTTCATGCCAGCTGTATACATACGAAGTATATGGACCCTCGTATATATACATAAGCTGTAAAATGCAGTAACTAAGGTACTAAATCTCATCCACAAAGAATAATATGATATAAAAGCAACTTTGAATTTGTCATGTATACAATCGTTGGGCAGAGACAAAGTCCACTACCAACAAATTTTAATAAGAAAGAAATACACAAGGGAAGGAATTTGGTAGAGCAAGGAGATGACGATCCAAAAGCAACATCTCGGTAAAATAGAGCGCAAGTCATGGCCTTAGCTAGAGCACCTGCAGAAATCATAAGAACACACACCTGGCGAGATAACCAGGTCCTCAGAGGGACGTAACAAGATACATCAACATGCCATATAATACTGAATATAAACATGCCACGATCAAAGAAAGTGACAAGACACAATAAGGTAATCTAACCAACTAAAGTGAACATGCAGTGAGAACAAACCTTTTGTCGCATGAGCCCTGGCTGTAAATGGGATCTAGTATAGTCCCCACTTGGGCACCAGTGACCGAGAGCATGACGTTCAAAAATGACAGTGGCCAACCTGAGAGGCTCATACCCGTATCTCCAGTGGAGCTACCGAGTTACAAGAAAAGTGCAATAGAAGCCCATACGATAAGGAAATGTTCTTCCCACCCAATGTACCTATCATGTCGTATCCACGACCATGTAACACTACTAACCGTCAAATCTTCTAACACACAACTATTGACAGTTAGACCTAACGCACGTCCTGCACGCATTAGTGATCAGCCAACACGCAAGTCCGTAGACTATATGCTACTCATAACTCACATATATCGTGGCACAACAGTGTCAAAGTTTTATACAATGCACTAAGCTAGTGGTAGTCTCTTAACTCTAAGTCCATATGCAATCAAAGGTAAATAACAAGATACAAGTAATATCATTGAGCAGTCAGTAATCAAGAACTAGAAATAAATGAACAGTGATATGTAAATAAAATGCAACTAAAATAAACAGTATAATGACAAGGTATCTTGCCTGGTGTTACGCCTGGTGTGCGATAATCTGACAAGTCCAGTTTGGTTCAATAGCCATAGTCATGTAGTGGTCCAATCGCGAGAAATAGGAACATGGGATTAGTCACAATCAAGATAATTGAGAGAATTTGTGTGAAGAATTACATATACTACTTTTTAGAAAAATACGTATAATACTTGGAAACTATGTTTACTAGTAAAAAAATAATTTTAGGAAAACATTTGAAAAGCAAAAATAGTTTGGACTAAAACTCTTCGTGTGTCAAAACAAAATCTGTTCAGGTAGAAAACTATCTCTTGCTAAAACAATTTTAATATATTTGATAATTTCTAAACAATACAAATATTAATAACTCAACACTAAATAATTTTATTTATTAAAAATAAGATCTAATGACGCTAATACCCATATTATAAAAGTAGTAATTTGATATATATTTTATCCTCATTTTTTTTATAATAGTGTTAATAATACTACTGTCATTATTATAACAAACAATTTGATAAAATAAACAGAATAAAAACATAATAATAATAATAATATTAAAAGTAACTAATAATAATAATAATAATAATAATAATAAAATCTAAACCAACTACCCCCTTTCGTAATTCACCCAGCGAGAGGGAGAGGGAGAGAGAACGAGTGGGAAAGGGTTCGGGATTCTCACCTCGGGGCGACTCCGGCCGGACTCCGGCGGGGCGGCGGAAGGCGGAGCTCCGCGCGCGAGGGCACGGCGGCGGCTGACGGAGGAGGCGGTTCGGAGCAGTTGCGCGCGAGAGCTCGTCGAGGCGGAGGAGTTGGGCTAGTCGACTGGGTTTCGCGGCGGGGCCGCTGAGAAGATGTGGAGGATGCGCGGCGGAGGAACGCAGTTTGGGCGGAGCGGCGGATGGTACGGGGCTTCGGGCTCAGATGCCGGTTCGAAGCAGTGGCGCGGTCGACGCGACGTGGAGAGGTCTGCGCCTGGGGAAGGGTGAGGCGGCGCACACCGGGCGGAGGACGACGACGCGGGCTAGGCGTGGTCAGCCGGCGCAGAGAGGGGACGGTCGGAAGGAAGAAGCGCGGTAGGCTGTGCTGGCCTTGCCACCTGTCCGGCGACCCGACACCGGTGGTCCAGGCGAGGCTGGACGCGGCTCCTTCGGGGAAAGGTTGGCTCGTCGAGGCGGCCAACGGTGGAAGTGCCAGATCTGGGCGACGCCAGATCTGGAAGGGGTCAGGCACGGCGGAGATCGAGGCGGAGGCGGTCGGTTGGTCGGGCGGCTGGGCGCTGCTCGCCAGCACATGGCGGAGGGAGTTGCACGGTGGAGGTGGCAGCGGATAGCTCGTCGACCGGAGATCGGGCGACGGCCAGGTGAGGTTTCTCCCCTCATCTTTTTCCATTGTGTGGTTTTGGCGATGGCCGGATTTTGGGTTTGGCTGTGGTGGTGGTGGTGACGATGATGGTGGGGGTGATGCGAGGTGTTGGTGGAAGGTGATGGCGACGATAGTGACGAGACGGGGACGGTGGTGGCGGTGTGGTCTGGAGGTGGAAGTCGAGGGTCGGGTGATGGTTGCTGCGGTCGGGGTGTCGTCGTTGGCGATGGGGATGTGCTGGTGACGGAGACGGGTTGCTGCGAACATGGAGGACATAGGTGTAGGTTTTGATTGTGTCGGGGATATGTCCGACATAGGAATAATGTAATTGTATAATATGGAATAAGAATGGTGGACACAGACACAATACACTTCTGTGGATGAAAAAGTTCTGGAGGAGTACCTCTCCTTTTATAGGAGGTGGAAATTTCCAGTTGGATAGGGATTAGGATTAGTTTAAATCCCGATGGATAATTCCATCTTTTAAATTTAAATCGAATTAAAATATTAGCAATCTAATTCAAATCAATCAAGATTACTATATTTAATTTAAAAAAATCTTTTCCAAGTTTAAATTATCAAACTAATTCAAATATTAACAAGACAAAATTTTTAAAACTCTTTTTGTAATTATTAAAATATAATATTAATTAATTTCGAAAATCAAGGTAATTACGTAAATATTAATTTATAAAATAGCTTTTGTAAATGCCAAAGTAGATTAATAAACAATTGCCAAATTTCGCAAATATGTAGAATCTATTTTATACAAACCAATATTTTTTCAATCCACTACTTATTTTAAAATAACTCTCTTATACAAAATGAAAATATTTATCACATATTATTTTTCATGTACTTTCATATATAAAATAAATTTATAATAAAAATATTTTTCTAACATATGTACCTCGACGCATATTCGCACTCGTCGAGTATTTTGAAAATTTAAAATTTTGTGCGCGACGTAAAATACGACCACGCGACGTACGATACCAAAATTTTAAATCAGTACCAAAAATAAAATAAAAATTCAGTAAAAATTTAGGGATTTTACATATATATATATATATATATATATATATATATATATATATATATATATATATATATATATATATATATATATATATATATATATATATATATTTATATATATATATATATATATATATATATATATATATATATATATATTATATATATATATATATATATATATATATATATATATATATATATGACCCCGTCTAGGATGATTATGAAAAGAAGGATTTCATTCCCGCTTTTAAAACTCTAGTTATAGGATAAAATAATATATACGTATCTTATAAGTTGATTGGCAACGCAAAACTCATAATCGATTGTAATAAGAAAATAGTAATTAATTTTACCGATAATTGAAAGAACATACCTTTATAAATATAATTATCATTTAAAATAACATGGCAGTAGATTTAAGGACAGTAAATTAGGATAAATCAAATTATAATTTAGATTGATCAACCTAATCAAAGGTTGATCACAATAGGAATTTATAATTTAATTAACTTATCTTTTCACAATCAAATTTAAAAATAAATTCTAATTCTAAAGATAATTGATAATGAGAAATTAGTAATTCTAAAAGTACCTCAGAAAAATAAATCACATAAAATGGTCTGGCCAATTCCTTCATTTGTCAAAAATATCTTCTTCTTCTTCTTCTTTATAATAATAAGATTTTCTACTAGAAAATATTTTAAAACTAAAAAAAAATTTAAAACTTCTGGAAAGTGGACTTACAAATCTCCCCACCTTAGAAAATTTTTGTCCTCGAAATTTAAGGACTACTAGGATATACGGACTTGGTTGATCGGTGAAAAGATAGAATTTTTTTAGGATAAGAGCATAAAAATAGGCAAAAAGAAAAGAAAATTTTAGGATTAGAAGTAGGGTTTCAGAAATTAGGGATTATGCAGATATTTGAAGCAGCAGCGGACGTATTATAGAATTATGAATTGGAACACAATAATAACAAGAAACAATTCTCTTTATTGATATCTTTGAACATATTACAAGCTCTTATTTCTCTCTGATACATTTCATATTTGGCTTACAATCTCTTAGAAATATTACATATTACAATAATCCCATTCCATACATTACATCCATTTATATTCAAAACTAACTTTTTACAACAGATGTCCAACTCTTGGCATCTATTCTGATTTCTGGCTCCTGAGGATGAGGCTCGGTTATCGCTTCGGAATATCCTTCTCGATTCATCTTGCTCCTGCGTGTAGACTGATGATGGGTCAGTACATCAACATATTGGTGACTGTGAACAAAGGCTACATTGTCTGAAACTATCACTAATTCATTTAGTGAGAAAATATTTCTTGTGATATAATCTTGCTACTTTTATCTATGTTAATTTCATGCAGTACAGAGTCAGATTATATTTTTTTGAAAACATTTTGAAAAGCCATATTTTATTTTATTTTATTCCAGTAAAGGCATACAAGGGACTATTCTGTTCTTATGAAGTGCACAACATGTTTCATGAGCCACAATCATTTCTCGTGTTCAAGCAACTCTTACGAACATTAGCAGCATTGTAGGCATAAAAACATCTTTAGCAAATCTTGGAACAACAACATTTTATTGCATCCGATTATTCATAGAAGCATTTCATAAGAAAACATAAGCATTAGCGAACATCACATATTCAGTGTTTCTTACCCATAGCCGACGGTTCATCTCTGCACAAGACAAGAATTAGAATAAATATACCATAACCAATATTCTCCATGTCCGTCTCTGCATTGTTAGCTCAAAACCGGACTTTCTATATACATGCCATCGATTAGCAGCTGTGACCCAAGGTTCAGCTCTGCACTGATAACACATATGCAAGCAACTGCGGCTTAGGGTTCAGCTCTCCACTAACCGACATCCTATCTATATGATTGTAAACCCCCCCTAAATTTTACTACGAATTTTTTTATTTATAATTGTGTATTATTTTTGTATATTTCGTATCTACACGTCGCATACGAGTTCTTTGTTGTATTTGCGTAGCGTTCGGGATATGCGCTTCGAAAATACTCGACGAGTGCGAGTATGTGTCAAGGTACATATGTTAGAAAAATATTTTTATTATAAATTTATGTTATATATGAAAGTACATAAAAAATAATATGTGATAAATATTTCTATTTTATTTTTTTATATAAAGAGTTATTTCAAAATAAGTAGTGGATTGGAAAATATTGATTTGTATAAAATATATTCTAGATATTTGCGAAATTTTGGAAATTGTTTATTAATAAATTTTGTTATTTATAAAAGCTAGTCTATGATTTGATATTTAAGTATTTATCATGATTTTCGAAATTAATTATGATCCTATTTATTTAATTATGATAATAATATTTAGAATTTTGTTAATGATAATAATTGATTAAATATGGTAATTTAATTTGGAAAATATTTTATTGACTTTGTTTAAAAATAGTTTAAATTAAGGATATAAATTATCTAGATTTGATTTCATTGGATTGGTTGAATTTAGATTTACATGCATTTAATTTTAAGGGAAACTATCTAGATTGATTTGGGTTTAAATCGATTTAAATAAATAGATGGAATTATCCATCAGGGGTTTAAACTACTCCTAATCTATATCCAACTGGGCATTCCCACCTCCTATAAAAGGAGTGGTACTCCTCTAGCAAATTCCACAATTTCCCAACCCAATGTGCACCGTGTATGTGCCTCCCATCTACTATACTTTTCCCCCTTTACAAATACAATATGTTTTCATCCTGTCCGACAAACCGGACGTCCCACCCAGCCGTGTCGGACTCATCCCGACACGACACCGACACCTAAGCCATGCCCCTGTACCGCCCCGCTGCGTCGACAACAGCCCGTCCTTGCCCCATCTTCTCACCACCGTCCCTGCCATCGTCACCACCACCACCGAACCTCCCGTCGCCGACGACCCCAGTACAGCCTACCGTATCGTCGCTGCCACCAACACCTCATCCTCTTCGGAGACGACCACTGCCACCACCATCGTTACCCTCGGAACACCCCACCATCAACAACTACCACGGCCATCAGCACAGTCACCCCCGCCATCGCCTCCGTCATCAGCCACCACCATCACCGACCCCCAAATCTCATCGACATCACCACAGAACGAATAAAAGAAGGGGGAAGACCCTTACCTATCCTCGGCTGCAGCCGTCCCCGTGCCCACGTCGCCGCCTACCGACGAGCGAGCTCGTCACCGTATGGCTGCTCCACCACCGTTACTCCGCCTCCACCCGCCGTCCTTATTTCCCGTGTTCGGCCGCCTCTCTCCGCCGAAACCGCCGTGGTCCCCTCCACCGATGGCGCCGAAACCCTCGCCGCCATCATCCGCAGTCGGTCGGACCGAGGTTGCGCCGCCGACCACCGGATCTGTCGCCAAAACCCCGGCGTTGGACCGCCGGCGTCAGTATCCGCCACTCCGTGTCTCCTCCCGCCGAGTTTGGCACCAACCGCCGACACCGCTCCTCCTTAGCTCCGGCGCCGACGCCGCCCCCTCAACCGCACGGGTCGACACCACTCCGCTTCCCGCTCCCCTCGGACCTCCGCACGTTCGCGATCTCGACGACGCCCCAGCGCCGGACGCCGCCGACGAACTCCGGTGAGAGCCCCTACCTCCCGCTTCTCTCTCTCTCGTACCATCTCTCACTTTATTTTCCTTCCGATCTCATTTGGATGGGGAGAAAAGAGACTGTGTACTGTTAACTTTTAGAGTTATTATTATTATTATTATTATTATTATTATTATTATTAGAATTACATGATTATTATTATTCTTATGATTATTAATATTATAATTATTATCATTATCATTATTATTAGCTCTTATTATTAATATTATTAATATTATTTTGCTAAAAAAAGGAAAAAAAAGGGGTAGACTGCATAGTTTTTAGAGTTATTTTAGTATTATTATCATTTGTTATTATTAGTTTTATTGTTATTATTATTGGCCTACTGATGGTATATGTATGCATTATTACTACTATTTTTAATTGAATAAATATTTCTAGCAATTTTAACTTAACCTTTAGAGCACTAAAATAATTTTCGAACTATATGTACATATATTCGATCAGTTATACTTCTTTTGGTCTAAATAATATAGAAGTATTTTTATGTGTCTAAAATAGATATTTCTTAAATTATGAAATTTAGTTCCACCGTAATCCTATTTTACAAACAAGGAATAATTTTCAAAAATTATTATATATATATATACATATTTTCAAAGTATTTAAGTAAATGATTTTTTACAAGTAAACCTGTTTTAAAGTAATGCAAATATTTTCTAATAAACTGTATAATTATCTACTTCCATAAATTTTGCCAATAATTCTCATCACTCATGACTAATCGCTTGTTCCTATTCTCTCGCGACTTTGGACCTCTGCACCATGACTATGGCTATTGGACCGTGCTGGACTTTTCAGATTATTGCACACCAGGCAACCTACCAGGCAAGATACCTTGCCATAATTTACTGTTTATAAATTAGTTGCATTTTATTACATATCAATGTTCATATATTTCTAGTTCTTGATTACTGTCTGCTCAGTGATATTTATTGTACCTTGTTATTTATCCTTTGATTGCATATAGACCTAGAGTTAAGGGACCACCTCTAGTTTAGTGCATTCCATAGACTTTGACACTGTTGTGCCACGAGATGTGTGAGTTATGAGTAGCATATAGTCTACGGACTTGCGTGTTGGCTGATCACTGATGCGTGCAGGACGTGCGTTAGGTCTAACTGTCAATAGTTGTGTGTTAGAAGACTTGACGGTTAGTAGTGTTACATGGTCGTGGATGCGACATGATAGGTGCATTGGGTGGGGAGAACATTCCTTATCGTATGGGCTTCTATTGCACTTCCCCTATAACCCGGAAGCTCCGCTGGAGATACGGGTATGAGCTTCTTAGGTTGGCCACTGTCGTTTTTCAACGTCATGCTCTCGGTCACTGGTGCCCAAGTGGGGACTATACTAGATCCCATTTACAGCCAGGGCTCATGCGACGAAAGGTTTGTTCTCACTGCATGTTCACTTTAGTTTGGTTAGATTACCTTATTGTGTCTTGTCACTTTCTTTTATTGTGGCATATTTTATATTCAGTAATTTTATGGCATGTTGATGTATCTTGTTACGTCCCTCTGAGGACCTGGTTATCTCGCCAGGTGTGTGTGTTCTTATGATTACTGCAGGTGCTCTAGCTAAGGCCATGACTTACGCTCTATTTCACCGAGATGTTGCTCTTGGATCGTCATCTCCTTGCTCTACCAAATTCCTTTCCTTGTGTATTTCTTTCTTATTAAAATTAGTTGGTAGTGGACTTTGTCTCCGCCCAACGATTGTAAAGTATGACAAATTCAAAGTTGATTTTATGCCATTATTTATCTTGTGGATGAGATTTAGTACCTTGGCTACTGCATTTTACAGCTTATGTATATATACGAGGGTTCATATACTTCGTATGTATACAGCTGGCATGATTGCGTTCTAGTCCTACGTATTTGGGACTGGGGCGTTACATGTTTTTGTAGTGGCCCATGCAGGTCAAGATTGTCACCTCGGTACAATTACGTAACCGATGTGAGCCTGCAACATAGGATTAGAATCTAGGAATCTCATCCATACAGCTTGACCTCTTTCCTTGACTTTAAATTTCGGACTCTCGTTCGACTTCCTTGAATTGCAACTTGCTTGATTCCTTTCTACCGTTGGTTCTTATTTCGTGCTTAGTGTCAACTAGGAAGATGACTACACTAGTGTATACTCATAGGTCAAATACATGGCTAGAATGGTTATATTGGCTATTGGAATACATTCAAGACTCTAAATTAGTTAAAAAGGTTTTAGTGTGATTTAATGATTAGTAATTTGTAAAGTAGGATATTACCACGAAAAGTTTTAACCTTGAGATTTCTAAATAATAAACACCAGAGGATTTATAGAATTTCATACTTGGTTTCAGAAATTGATTGAATTTCAAGATTTGATATTTATGATTTATTGGATTATAGCTATACATCTTTGCACAAGTATAAAAATTTAGTTGCTTTTCAAGTTGTGACATTTATGAGTTTTGGTGATAGATATACATCTTTGAACAAATATAAAATTTATTTGATTTTCGAGTTTTATTGTTCATGATTTATTATATTATAGTTATGCACCTTGAACAGTTATAGATTTGGTTTAAAAATGATCTTAGCTTTTAAAAAATGGTCGTAGGAATTATTTAAACGGAGTTGTACAACGTGCAGTTTTCGTGTTTATAAAATTTTAAATTTTAAGTGGAAGTAATGATGGTAAATTTTCATTTACAATAATTGAAAACGATTTTTAGAATTTTTTTTCTTTATTTTAAATTGTGTCCTATGATTGAGGATTTACAAATCTAATTAGATTTTTGGTATAAAAAAAAGGGAGATTTTGACTGATAAGATTATGTAAAAATTTAGTTTAATGTGAGATTGCTAATATTAAATTTTTGGAGAATTTCGAAGGATGTGATAGAATTTTTTTTGATTGATTAAAGGAAGTTACTATATAAAAGTTGTGATTTTGTTGGAATAACTTAGCATGAATAGAAGTTAAAATTTATGAGAGCATTGAGCTTAATTTTTTAGATTGCTTTTAATATTCTAAGAGTTTTATTATGAGTTATCTGAAAATTTTAGAGTGTTAAAATTTTGATTGATTGTGAAATTTTATGGATTCGTAAATTATGAACTCTTGAGTTAAATAGTTGAGTTTAAACGTTAATTTTGGAAATGGTTAGTAGTAACGTGATAAGATTTTCTTGAGATTTATGAAAGTGATTTAAATTTTTTTATGATGAATTTGAACGGCTTAGAACGAATACGAATTTTGGTGGTTTATTTTTGAAAGTTTATTTTTGAAACTTTTTGGAGGAAACTGGAGTTAATTTTAAATAGTAGGCCATCCAGATAGCTCTAATTGGATAGATGTACTCCACACTAATAACCATGGTAGTAGTATATACACAAGTGTTGTTAGTCATCTACCTAATTACATGACTGTATTCCTAACTTATTTTTACCTTGATCTACTAGAATCTGAATTAACTTTATTTCATGCTGTAACTGGTACACTTATTTCGTACGATAATTTCATGAACTCCCACTTTCTATTTTAAATTTTTGTGTCCTTACCGTGACTTGAATATTTGGAGCACAACACTAGACTTTTCCTTCCAACAACTTTCACATGCAAGACGTAGACGAGCCCACCTTTATGTAGGTATATTACGTGCCACTAAAATACGTCTTCTTGTACCCTAATTTCATGTTACGACTTTCGGATCAAAAATACTGGACTCTAACCCCTACCGTGAAACCAATATACTTTTAACTATAGACTCGACCTCGATATATGATTTTGCTCTATTTCCCTTACATGCTTAACCTTGCATTTATCTTGATTGCTGGACCTATCGTCCCATGGCACCATTAGTTTAATTCTTTTAAGTTGGGTAGAATATCTCATTACCTAGCAAACCCATTTTTCCTAGTGAATCATATTGATAATTTCATTAGGACTATAACACTTAGAGGACCCTAGCTTATCTATTCAACCAAGTACCCAAATTTCGGGCGGAACTAAGACTTTATAAGATTTTGGACTTTTTGATTCTTTCATCATTACCCTTTACTTATAATTTTATCTACCTATGATGCTAAAATAGCTTAGTTTTGCAAGCTTATTCTTTATCAAGCTTGATCATGACATATGTTTAATGTGGGCGCCCACTAATACATTGTCTAATCAGAACCGAAGTATTATGGTCTGATCAACCATAGTGCACTCGGTTCGCTTTCATATATTATTCTACGCGTATGGAGACACAGTCAAACTTGCCCTAGAGTCTCATCCGCGACTGCCTTGACAATTCTACTTGTAAATTTTCGATCGTCTTTGAATCACGTTTTCGTACTCGATAACGCCTCCTTCGAACTCTATATTGCTTCAGCCTCACCTATTTTAGGATGACGAAAGCGTTATGCTAGAACTTCTTCTAGCCTTCCTATCGGCTATGACCATTCTCATTCATCCTAAACTACTCGACCCTATCAAGACCCTCCAATCGCTAAATAAAAGCGAATCCAATTAGTTCTCTTAATCGTGACCCTCATTCATTACTCGTGACCATACCGTATTGTTTTACTACGACCTAGATAACGATTTCTTGCGGCATGATTTTGTGAAATCTTTGTCATCATTGGATCTCCATTGATACCCCCTTATGTCCTCTCACCCCCCTACTAATTCTTAATTTCGAGGACGAAATTCTTTTAAGTTGGGTAGGATGTAAACCCCCCCTAAATTTTACTACAAATTTTTTTTATTTATAATTGTGTATTATTTTTGTATATTTCGTATCTACACGTCGCATACGAGTTCTTTGTTGTATTTGCGTAGCGTTCGGGATATGCGCTTCGAAAATACTCGACGAGTGCGAATATGCGTCGAGGTACATATGTTAGAAAAATATTTTATTATAAATTTATGTTATATATGAAATTACATGAAAAATAATATGTGATAAATATTTCTATTTTATTTTTGTATATAAAGAGTTATTTCAAAATAAGTAGTGGATTGGAAAATATTGATTTGTATAAAATATATTCTAGATATTTGCGAAATTTTGGAAATTGTTTAATAATAAATTTTGTTATTTATAAAAGCTAGTCTATGATTTGATATTTAATTATTTATCATGATTTTTGAAATTAATTATGATCCTATTTATTTAATTATGATAATAATATTTAGGATTTTGTTAATGATAATAATTGATTAAATATGGTAATTTAATTTGGAAAAGATTTTATTGACTTTGTTTAAAAATAGTTTAAATTAAGGATATAAATTATCTAGATTTGATTTCATTGGATTGATTGAATTTAGATTTACATGCATTTAATTTTAAGGGAAACTATCTAGATTGATTTGGGTTTAAATCGATTTAAATAAATAGATGGAATTATCCATCAGGGGTTTAAACTACTCCTAATCTATATCCAACTGGGCATTCCCACCTCCTATAAAAGGAGAGGTACTCCTCCAGCAAATTCCACAATTTTCCAACCCAATGTGCACCGTGTCTGTGCCTCCTATCCACTATACTTTTCCCCCTTTACAAATACAATATGTTTTCATCCTGTCCGACAAACCAGACATCCTACCCAGCCGTGTCGGACTCATCCCGACACGACACCTACACCTAAGCCATGCCCCTGTACCGCCCCGCTGCGTCGACAACAGCTCATTCTCGCCCCATCTTCTCACCACCGTCCCTGCCATCGTCACCACCACCACCGAACCTCCCGTTGCCGATGACCCCAGTACAGGCTGCTGTATCGTCGCTGCCACCAACACATCATCCTCTTCGGAGACGACCACCGCCACCACCATCGTTACCCTCGGAACACCCCACCATCAACAACCACCACGGCCATCACCACAGTCACCCCCGCCATCGCCTCCGTCATCAGCCACCACCATCACCGACCCCCAAATCTCATCGACATCACCACAGAACGAATAAAAGAAGGGGGAAGACCCTTACCTATCCTCGGCTGCAGCCGTCCCCGTGCCCACGTGCTGCCTACCGACGAGCGAGCTCGTCACCGCATGGCTGCTCCACCACCGTTACTCCGCCTCCACCCGTCGTCCTTATTTCCCGTGCTCGGCCGTCTCTCTCCGTCGAGACCGCCGCGGTCCCCTCCACCGATGGCGCCGAAACCCTCGCCGCCATCATCCGCAGTCGGTCGGACCGAGGCCGCGCCGTCGACCACCGGATCTGCCGCCCAAACCCCGGTGTTGGACCGCCAGCGTCAGTATCTGCCACTCCGTGTCTCCTCCCGTCGAGTTTGGCACCAACCGCCGACACCGCTCCTCCTTAGCTCCGGCGCCGACGCCGCCCCCTCAACCGCACGGGTCGACACCACTCCGCTTCCCGCTCCCCTCGGACCTCCGCACGTTCGCGAGCTCGACGACGCCCCAGCGCCGGACGCCGCCGACGAACTCCGGTGAGAGCCCCTACCTCCCGCTTCTCTCTCTCGTACCATCTCTCACTTTATTTTCCTTCCGATCTCCTTTGGGTGGGGAGAAAAGGGACTGTGTACTGTTAACTTTTAGAGTTATTATTATTATTATTATTATTATTAGAATTACTATGATTATTATTATTCTTATGATTATTAATATTATAATTATTATCATTATCATTATTATTAGCTCTTATTATTAATATTATTAATATTATTTTGCTAAAAAAAAGGAAAAAAAAAGGGGTAGACTGTATAGTTTTTAGAGTTATTTTAGTATTATTATCATTTGTTATTATTAGTTTTATTGTTATTATTATTGGCCTACTGATGGTATATGTATGCATTATTACTACTATTTTTAATTGAATAAATATTTCTAGCAATTTCAACTTAACCTTTAGAGCACTAAAATAATTTCCGAACTATATGTACATATATTCGATCAGTTATACTTCTTTTGGTCTAAATAATATAGAAGTATTTTTATGTGTCTAAAATAGATATTTCTTAAATTATGAAATTTAGTTCCGCCGTAATCCTATTTTACAAACAAGGAATAATTTTCAAAAATTATTATATATATATACATATTTTCAAAGTATTTAAGTAAATGATTTTTACAAGTAAACCTGTTTTAAAGTAATGCAAATATTTTCTAATAAACTGTATAATTATCTACTTTCACAAATTTTGCCAATAATTCTCATCACTCATGACTAATCGCTTGTTCCTATTCTCTCGCGACTTTGGACCTCTGCACCATGACTATGGCTATTGGACCGTGCTGGACTTTTCATATTATTGCACACCAGGCAACCTACCAGGCAAGATACCTTGCCACAATTTACTGTTTATAAATTAGTTGTATTTTATTACATATCACTGTTCATATATTTCTAGTTCTTGATTACTGCCTGCTCAGTGATATTTATTGTACCTTGTTATTTATCCTTTGATTGCATGTAGACCTAGAGTTAAGGGACCACCTCTAGTTTAGTGCATTCCATAGACTTTGACACTGTTGTGCCACGAGATGTGTGAGTTATGAGTAGCATATAGTCTACGAACTTGCGTGTTGGCTGATCACTGATGCGTGCAGGACGTGCGTTAGGTCTAACTGTCAATAGTTGTGTGTTAGAAGACTTGACGGTTAGTAGTGTTACATGGTCGTGGATGCGACATGATAGGTGCATTGGGTGGGGAGAACATTCCTTATCGTATGGGCTTCTATTGCACTTCCCCTATAACCCGGAAGCTCCGCTGGAGATACGGGTATGAGCCTCTCAGGTTGGCCACTGTCGTTTTTCAACGTCATACTCTCAGTCAATGGTGCCCAAGTGGGGACTATACTAGATCCCATTTACAGCCAGGGCTCATGCGATGAAAGGTTTGTTCTCACTGCATGTTCACTTTAGTTTGGTTAGATTACCTTATTGTGTCTTGTCACTTTCTTTGATTGTGGCATATTTTATATTCAGTAATTTTATGGCATGTTGATGTATCTTGTTACGTCCCTCTGAGGACCTGGTTATCTCGCCAGGTGTGTGTGTTCTTATGATTACTGCAGGTGCTCTAGCTAAGGCCATGACTTGCGCTCTATTTCACCGAGATGTTGCTCTTGGATCGTCATCTCCTTGCTCTACCAAATTCCTTTCCTTGTGTGTTTCTTTCTTATTAAAATTAGTTGGTAGTGGACTTTGTCTCCGCCCAACGATTGTAAAACATGACAAATTCAAAGTTGATTTTATGCCATTATTTATCTTATAGATGAGATTTAGTACCTTGGCTACTGCATTTTACAGCTTATGTATATATACGAGGGTTCATATACTTCGTATGTATACAGCTGGCATGATTGTGTTCTAGTCCTACGTATTTGGGACTGGGGCGTTACAATGATGGTCCATGGGTCCGTTCCCATGATTAGCTGTTGAGACTCATGGTTCAGCTCGTCGCTAATAGACACAACATCTCTCCTGATTGCGAGGTCTAGCATTTACCTCAGGGATGTTATTACAATCTCTCTCGGGCCAATCGATTCTCAGCGCCCCAGGAACAGTCGAAAGACTATTACCTTGTACACAAGTAGTCCGAGACCAATGCATGAACTATCCATTCTATCATATAAAACCATTCAATGCACAGGTTATCAATCAACAATCATTCTGTCTTTTCTCTTCTTTTCGTATAACCGAGCCAATAGCTCCTCTTTTTTTATTTTATTCATTCAAGAAAATATTCATAGCTCTATTTTTCTCTTTTTCGTTCATTCATTAGATCGATACAATTGCCGTCATTCATTCATTCGTTTCAGTATACAATCAGGCACAATATAATCTTTAGCTAAGCATAGTAACATTTCTATAACAGTTAGCATAGCAGTCTACTCTTTGATAGCATACAATTAGGGACGCGAAAGCATACTTTGTTTTTATCTTATTACACATGGCAACAGTTTATTGTTTGAGGCAATATTCTAACTTTAGCATGACAGGCATCATATCATTTCTTATTAACAGACAACAATTCTTAACATGCAAATTATATCTATCTTGTTCTTAGCATAGCAACATGTGAATTCTCTTATAAGCATACTTAAGGATTACCATCTTGTTATTAGCAATAATTCATTCAAAAAACTCAGATTCTTATTAGGCGTAAGCGAATCATAAAATGAGTCTTCGTCCACTCACCCAGATCAATCATCTTCTGTTGCAGAGCCAGCAATCCGATCTCTCTGTCTATCTAGTACCTTCGCGGAGTGGGACACTATATAATTACCCATCGAGAAGAAGTTTCGTCCTCGAAACTTAAGGACAAACTTACGATATCCATAACAACGATAGTCCTCATCCTTCGCCATCATCAATCCATACAACCCTCAGTTCAAATTATATCAAAACTCTTGTTCAATAAAGGATCTTAATCCCAATCAATCAATCGATAAAATATATGACGACATCCTCAAAATATTTACCGACTTATTGTATGGAACGTTCATCTCATTATTGATATCGAGAAGGCAAAGGAATCTCGATCAAGAGAGTATCTTCGAATGCATTTGAATCAACAATTGGCCAGAGGATCGTGTTGTTTTGATACCATTATGTCACGTCCCGATCCCGCAGAGTCCTTTCGTCCTTGCTTCGGACTCTATAGGACTATTCGTCCTCGCTTGGACATGATGTCGTACAAACCTAAGTTGTGCTTGCACAATGCCAAGACCTGTACAATTAAAGATATATAATAACGCAGCAGAACAGAATGCAGATATTTGAAGCAACAGCGGACGTATTACAGAATTATGAATTGGAACACAATGATAACAAGAAATAATTCTCTTTATTGTTATCTTTGAATATATTACAAGCTCTTATTTTTCTCTGATATATTTCGTATTTGGCTTACGATCTCTTAGAAACATTACAGATTATAATGATCTCGTTCCATACATTACATCCCTTTATATTTAAAACCAACTATTTGCAAAAGATGTCCAACTCTTGGCATCTCCTCTGATTTTTGGCTCCTAAGGATGAGTCTCAGGCTATTGCTTCGGAATGTCCTTCTCAATTCATCTTGCACCTATGTACAGACTGATGATGGGTCAGTATATCAATATAATGGTGATTGTGAACAAAGGGTACATCGTCTGAAAATACTACTAATTTATTTAGTGAGAAAATATTTTTTGTGATGTGATCTTGCTACTTTTACCTATGTTCATTTCATGCAGTACAGAGTCAGATTACATCTTTTGAAAATACTTGAAAAGTCACAGTTTATTTTATTTCAGTTCAGGCATTCAAGGGACTATTATGTTCTTATGAAATGCGCAACGTATTTCATGAGCCACAATCATTTCTCTTATTTAAGCAACTCTTAGGAACATTAGCATCATTCTAGGCATCAAAACATCTTTAGCAACTCTTGGAACAACAACATTTTATTGCTTCAAATTAGGGGTGTAAAACGATTCAAACCGTTTGCATTCGACTCGGTCCAAGCTCAATTTAAGCTCGTCTGTGGACTAATCGATACCGAGTTCAACCATAGGTTGTTCGATTCGATCTTGTTTGCAAACAGTCTCGTGATCGGCTCGGTTTCTCATATTAGGACTTTTTCTAGTATATATTATGCCTTTTTTAATATATAGAAAAATATTGTCTTAAAAATTTTACTCTTTTTTTTTGTTCTTTATATGATGGTAAATTTATGATGTAAAGAGCATAATTAATTCAATAAAAAAATCTTTAAAATTTGAGAGAAACAGTGTGATACAACATGTTCAATAGGACTTTGGCTCGAGCTCGATTCATTCGAGTCTCTAATCAAAACTGAGTTCAAACACCATTTTAGAGCTCAATCTTAAGCTCAGCTCGAATCAAACTTGTTCGATAGTTAAGTCATCAAGCTTGAACACTCTTTGTTCGAGCTCGTTCGTTCGATTTTCAGCTGTACATCAGATTATTCATAGAAGCATTTCATTAAGGAAACATAAGCATTAGCGGACATCACTTATTCAGTGATTCTTATCCATAGCCGATGGTTCATCCCTGCACAAGACAAGGATTAGAATAAATATAACATAACCGATATTTCTCCATGTTCGTTTATGCATTATTAGCTCAAAACCAGACTTTCTATATGCATGCCATCGATTAGCAGCTCTGACTCAAGGCTCAACTCTGCACTAACACATGTGTAGACCAGCAGCTGTGACCGAAGGTTCAGCTCTGTATTGATAACACACATGCAAGCAGCTGCGACTCAGAGTTCAACTCTTCACTAACCGACATCCTATCTATATGATAGTCCATGGGTCTGTTCCCATGATTAGCCGCTGAGACTCATGGTTCAGCTCGTCGCTAATAGACACAACATCCCCCCTGATCGCGAGGTCTAACATTTACCTCAGTGATGCTATTACAATCTCTCCCGGGCCAATCGATTTCCAGCACCCCACGAACCGTCGAGAGACTATTACCTTGTGCACAAGTTGTCCGAGACCAATGCATGAACTATCCATTATATCAAATAAAACTATTCAATGCACATGTTATCAATCAGAAATCATTCTGTCTTTTCTCTTCTTTTTGTATAACCGAGCCAATAGCACCTCTTTTTCATTTCATTCATTCAAAAAAGAGAGTCATAGCTCTGCTTTTCTCTTTTTCGTTCATTCATTCGATCGATACAATTGTCGTCATTTATTCATTAGTTTCAGCATACAATCAGGCACACGACAATCTTTAGCTAAGCATAATAACATTTCTATAACAGTGAGCATAGCAGTCTACTCTTTGATAACATACAATTAGGGACATGAAAGCATACTTTGTTTTCATCTTATTACGCATGGAAACAGTTCATTGATTGAGGCAACATTCTAACTTTTGCATGGTAGGCATCATATCATTTCTTATTAGCAGGCAACAATTTTTAGCATACAGATTATCTCTATCTTGTTCTTAGCATAGCAACATGTGAATTATCTTATAAGCATACTCAAGAATTACCATCTTGTTATTAGCAATAACATTCATTCAAAAACTTAGATTCTTATTAGGCGTAAGCAAATCATAAAATGAGTCTTCGTCCTCTAACTTAGATCAATCGTCTTCTGTTGCAGAGCCAGCAATTCGATCTCTCTGTCTATCTAGTGCCTTCGCGGAGCGTGACACTACAATTAGTGGACATCTATCCACAATCTCGAAGATTGTAGTATGGCGCGCATATGGATTATGTGGGATAATCGGGTCAGGACTAGGGGTGCAATTCGGGCGGGTTGGGTCGGGCTTAAGGTCAACCCGAGTCCAACCCGATGAATCACAAGCCTAGTCCGAACCCAAGCCCAATCCGACCTCGGGTTCAACATATGAAGCCCAATACCAAGTCCGGAGAATCGGGTTTGGTTCGGGTTGAACTCGGATTGGGTCGGGTCCATCGGGTTTATCGGACTCTAATATAATGTTTGAAATAATTTTAAACAAACGTAATATTAGACACATAATCAAATAACAATCAAGTCTTGATCATTATAAAATACAAACTGAAATAACATTTAGGATAAGAATATGAAGAGTTTGAATGGATAAATTTAGGTGCACAAAAATAGACAGTTTTACAATCCCATTACACCAACTCAGCCGCATACAGACTTCTCCCTATCCACCCATGGCGATAGCATCATGTTCTATGTTGTTCAAAATTCCTTGGAAGGACGTTACCGTTCCTTCGAATATGCGTCTATTTCTCTCCCTCTATACGCGCCAGATAGCTGAAAGAAGCTTAATTCTAGCTTTGTCGAACAATCTAATATCTTGTCTCCTGAGAGCCAACACCTCTTCGAATACCCGCATCAGCCCGACTCGGTTGCTTGAAGGAATCCCCATGCGACTCTTACATCTTTCCCATATTTCTCCAGAAAAAGGACACTCGAACAAGATATGATCCCTCGATTCAACTCCTCCTCCGCACAAGACGCAAGCAAGGTTGTCGATATGCATACCAAATCTGGCCATCCGTTCTCGTGTGAGCAATCTATCGCGGAAGGCTTTATAAGCACTAAGCTTCATCTTGGTTGCAACCTTAGTTACCCAAACAATTGTTGCCCATTCCACCTGAAGACGTCTGATTCGGATTTCTTCATACACTGTCTAGAATGAGAACTTACCTCCTGCTGAGCCCGTCCAAACCCATTTATCTTCTTCAGCATCCGCTTGAATAGGAACACGCACAATTGCATCTGCATGCCATCGACCAATATTCCTTAGTTCAGGTAGCCGCCTTCCTTCCTGTATTAGCACAGCGACATCCTCCTCCCTACCGCAAAGTTCAAACGTCGGCCACCCCCATCGATCAATCGTGCTCTGGTGCTTCAACCAGGGGTCCATCCAAAGATTGGACCTCTTGCCGTCGTGTATTTCTCGACGAATAAGTTGCTTCAGTCTGGGACGGACCCGAAGTATGTTTTTGTATGTACCTGAGTAATTATTATTTATCTCTTGGATCCAAAAATTTGTATTCCGGGCATACCTTCCTTTCATCCAGCGCGCCCATAACGACTCCTGGTCGAGAAGCCGTCCTGCCATTTTGAGTAGAGCCACCTCCCGCTGTACGCGCATGGATCGACGCCCCACTCCACCTTCCTCCTTGGCATGGCAGAGTTCCTCCCATGAGAGAACATGCTGGCCACCCGCCAAATGAAATTGGCGCACATTTTTTCTATGTTCTGTATTGTTTTGTCAGGGAGATGAATAGCCTGCATCCAATAACTAATAATAGCATATATAACTGCACGTATAAGTTCAATGCGGCCCCCGAACGACAGCAACTGCGCTTGCCACCCCTCCAGTCTGGCTTGAACGTATTGGATCAGACCCTGACAGTTTGTGTCTCTGACATAGTTGATCGAGAGCGATAGCCCCAGATATTTGACCGGAAGTTGGCCGATATCTACCTGAAGCGTTGTCGCCCATCTCTCCTTCTTGGGACAATCTCGGCTAAAGTATATCCGACTCTTTTCCTTATTCAGTTGAAGTCCTGACAGATTGGCGAACTCTGCAAATACTTCATTCAGCCCATGCATACTAGTTTCGGAAGGCTCTACGAGCACGAGGAGATCGCCAGCATATATCAAGTGAGATACGGTGGGGGCAACCTAACGATAAAGGGGAACAATTCTCTTCTGATGCACGGTTATGTCCATCAAACAAGTATAATATTCCATCACTATAGTAAATAGGTATGGGGACAATGGATCCCCTTGACGCAGGCCGCGGTTGCTACCAAAGTAGCCACATGGTTGGCCTTTAATAATCACTGAGAATGTAGGAGTAATGATGCACTCTCTAATTCTGTCAACCCACCACTGCTCGAAACCCATGTTGAGGAGGATTTGGCACACAAAATTTCTGTTAATCATATCGTACGCCTTTCTGATGTCTAATTTTATGCAGCTCTTTTTACCCCTAATTTTGTTGAAGTCTCTTACAAGTTCGTGCGCCAATAAACAATTTTCCGTAATGGCTCTACCTTTTATAGAAGCAGACTGGTTATCCGAAAGCAAGCTCTGCATGATACCCTGCATTCTGTTACACATAAGATGCGTAATAATTTTATACACAAAATTGCAGCAGGCTATCGGCCCAAAGTCCTCCAGTACAGGGGCCCCTTCCTTCTTTGGAATTAGCGAGAGGAACGTGTGGTTCATCTCTTTCAATAAACGGCCTGTTACGAAGAATTCCCGAACCGCCTTAAGCACCTGAAATTTGATCTGCTCCCAATGCTGCTTGTAGAATGCGGCATTGAAGCCGTCTGGCTGGTGATTTGTTTGAGTCGGCACCACGGACTATCTGTTTAACCTCCTCCATGGCCACCTCTCGGCTAAGCAGATTGTTCCCTTCCTCCGTAACCAGTCGCTTACATATAATTGTTGGGAATGAGTAAATAATCTGATTGATTATACAGGGATGTGTAATACCTGATTGCTTCCTCCGCCATAGCCTGCTCGTCCGGAGTGATTTTTCCCTCCTCACCGAGAAGAGTCACCATCGAGTTCCTGTGCTGCCTGGCTCGTACTGTAGCATGGAAGAATTTAGAGCCTCTATCCCCATCCTTAAGCCAAGTACACTTGGCACGTTGTTGCAGATGGATTTCGTTTTTCAGCCTCAGGTTTCGAACCTCTCTTGAAGGCGTGACTCTTTAGCGGCTAACTCGCTCGAAAGCGGATCGGTTTGTAGCTGGCTTTGGACAGTTTGTAATTCCGTTTCCATCCCTTTGAGGTCTGAATGCGGTCGAGACATGTTCCAGCTCCTGAGAGCCTTCCTCACCATTTTTAGTTGTTGAACGAGTGTGAATTGAGCCCTTCCTGGAATGAGAATACCCGGACCGCCTTCCACTGCTTCCTTGTACCCATATGCCATTGGCCATGCGTTATAATATCTAAAAGGCTTCCTTCGGGTCGGCCCTGCTTCTCCCAGTATGATCAATATAGATGTGTGGTCGCTTGTACCACAAACGATGCCCTCTGCTCGAGCTTCAGGGAATAACTCAATCCATATGTTGTTACATAAGGGTCTGTCCAACTGACAAACGACTCGATTAGTGGATGAACTGTTGTTCCAGGACCAGCTGTGGCCTGCTCGAGTCATACAAACCAATCCGGAGCTTAGTAAGCAATCCTGAAAATCTGCTAGTATTGGGGCCGGGACCTGCCTTCCTCCCAACTTCTCCATCTCCGCGAGCATAGCATTAAAGTCCCCGCATAGAACCGAAGGGATAGTGTTCTCTATATCCGTCGATATAGTAATAATTTCCTTCCAGAGTTGGTGCCGCCGCCTCCTATCATTTTGACCATACACAGCCCCTAAGATGATTTGAAGCCCGCCCCTATCTTTTAGATGAACGACGATAAGTTGATCAGATCGGAAACGAACCAGTCCAGTCCAGTCCAGTCCAGATCCGCGCGTCCCACATAGTCCAGACACGCGCCACCCCACTCTCCTCCAGATTATGAGCAGCTTCCCAGTGATTAGGGGCCCTACTCATTAGTCTGCTCTCCACCTTGATTTTGCTCTCTAGGATAGAAGCAATCGAGCACTTATGTTGGAAAATCACATTAGCAATCTCTCTCCACCTACCAATCGAATTAGGCCCCCCCCCCCCCCCCCCCCCAAAAAAAAAACCTTCCATGTAATTATATTCATGGATTAAATGTTGTTTGTGTCCTGCCTTCTTTCTTGACTCTCCCTAGGACGATTGGGATCAACCAATAAATCATTCCCCAATCTTCCCGCTCCAGATGATGGAATAGCACTCTGAGCTCTCCCCCTCTAATAGCCCTCGGATTTGGCTCGGTAAGTGCCATACTGTCTCCAGACTCCCCTCTGGTTGTGCCATCCACCCCATCTATCTCATCTTCCTCTGCATGTATGTTCATAGTCCTCTTCAAGGTTCTCTCAACTGAGTCCCTCCCTTCTTCTGTCCGTGTGATTTCCTGGTTTTCTTTTCGCTAGCACTACCTCTCATTCGGTTTTCATTTTGAACTAATGCCAATTCCAGTGATTGAAGTATACTAGGAGATCTCATCTCTGGCCCTGACCTCTTCCCGAGCATCGTACTATGTACCGGCTCTTGGTTTACCGCTCCTTGAGTTGCTGCTACATTAACCTCCTCCTGCATGATAGTATCAAGTCCCGCCTCCTGTGCCTCTGGAACCCGTGGGGGTCTGTTTCCTTCCTCCTCTTCTTCCCTTGGCATAGCTTCTTCCGCCTCCGGCTATTTTTCCTTGCATTGGGATTTGGTATGTCCGAAGCAATTGCACCCTACACAGGAGGGATCGGAAGCACCCACTCGTAATCTACGTCTTGAAAAATCCGGTCTCCATTTGGTAGAAGAATGTCAATATTCCTAGGCAAGATATCAGCCACAGCAATCTCTACGAAAATCCGGACATAAGACAGCCGTTGCCTCCGCGCTGTAGGGATGTCAATCTTGATAGACGTTCCAACCATGCTCGCTATCTTCATAATTGATGGTATGCTCCACAACTGAGGAGAGAGCCAAGGTAACCGAATCCATTCTCAAAATTCGATTCCGGACGCCATCTCTTCAGGACCACCAAACGTCCGTCGAACGTCCACGGACCTCCTTCAATTATGCGCTCTAGATCATCTGTTAATGCAAATTTAATGAAGTAAAAGTCATTTTCCCTTGAGAAGATCTCCATCTCCCCTTTGGGTTTCCATTCTCTCAATGCAAACGCCCGAAGTTGCCCATAGATGGTCGATTCCCCATGACATACAATGTCCTCCCCCGTTATCTCGACAACTTTGATTCCATTTATGATGCTCGGCTCTATGTACTGCATGTCTAACTCCTCTTGCACTACCGTCGGTCTACATCTCTGCCCATGAGATTGGTGTGCGCTGTGAGTTGCTGTTGGATGGCTGCATTCGCCTTGGCGATACTACAGGCGTATCTCTAATATCCCTCGCCCTCCCAGTATCGCGAACACCCATTGTCTTCCCTCGGTCGCGTGCGCCCGGAGTTTTCCCCATCGGGCTCTTGCCATAACCGACCTGATGAGCACCTCTATCCTCCCTAAACGGACCTTGTCGTCTTCCCTGTGGAACCTGTCCGAAGCGAGTTCTCCTCCCCCCGCCGTTGGCACCATCATCTCGACCCTGTTGCCCTCTGAACGGTGCCGATTACAGCCGCCGTCGTCGCTCTACCGTGGTCCAGCCGCCCGCTTCCTCCCTAACATCGCCATCTACTGACTCTCCATGTCCGGCCGGTGCTTCCGAGTGCCCAGCGTCTTGTTCGCTTACGTTTTGTGTAAACCCTAAGGCCTCGTTTGGTTCACGGAAAGGAAATGAATTCCCTTGTATTTTTCATGGGAAGGGGAAAGTAGGATTCCTGTCACATTTACTTTTCGAAAAGTAAAATATATAAATGTTCCAAAAATATTCTTACCTTTTTTAAAAAAATAATATTATAAAAAATAACATTGGTAAAATAAGCAATGACACATGGTTACTTTTGTCATAACTTTTGTAATAAATGTTAGGAAAGGAGGAGGAAAAATCAATCCCATGGGTCTTGTGTGGAATCATATTCCTATCAATTTTTTTCCTTGTCAGGAAATTGATTTCCAAGTTTGTGGCTACCAAACAAAGGAAAGGAACTTGGTTCCTTAAGGGGGCGTTTGGTTCAAGTTTTGAGGCTTGGGAATGGGATTTGAATTCCTTACCCATATTTGGTAAGTTTAGGATTTGGAATGAGGAGGGAATAGGAGGGGGTTAGATGGGAAAGTTATTCCCATGGATGTGGGAAAGCTATTCCCAAGCCCCCCCTTGGGAATATATTTGATTTCCTAGAAATGATGTTTGACTATTTTGTTTGAACGGTTATACCCTCGCTTTATTTTAAAATTTTCAACTTCATCCCAAACAAGTGAATCATCATGAAATTAATGAAAGGGTATTAAAGTAAAACTAAATAAATTAAGATTTATATCCATGTGTGAACCAAAATAAATTAGTGAAAGGGTATTAAAGAAAACTAAATCTGGAGGAACCCCTCCAGCCACCGCCATATCTCTCTCTCTCTCTCTCTCTCTCTCTCTCTATATATATATATATATATATATATATATATATATATATATATATATATATATGTCGGGTTTTGGGTTCTTCGGGTAATCCGACACATGAACCCGAGCCAAATCCGATTTTGAGCGGGTTCAAATATTTTAACCCAAATCCGAGTATCTTCAACCCTAACCTAACCAATTAACGGGTTTATCTGATCGGGCTCGGATTTAGCCTGTCCGAGTTGCACCCCTACTCTGGACGGGCCAGGTAAGATTTCTCTCTGAACAACTAATAGTCCACTCCTCATCTGTGGACAACTATCCACAATTTAAGTATAATTTTAAATTTTAAATTTTATTTCTTAAATTTAGTTTTTATCTTTATCTTTTTTATTTTTAATTGAATTTTTAAACTTTACCGCGACAAAACTAAAAATAAAAACTTAGTAAATTTACAACTCATGTCCTGTTTGCATCACTTTTTATTGCATAATGCAGGTGGGTCTACTGCACTGGACTTAATCCTCTCCTTAAAACTCTATACACATTTACTAAGTATCTTCGTTTTTTGCGGGCTTCATCGTCTACGACACAGGCAACCTTATCAAGAAACACTCCTACGACAACCACTTTGTAGCGGCTCTCTGTACCTCGACATTGTCACTCTTTTGACGTGCGCTCGTGTTTCGGATTAAGTTCGAGCAAGACCCCCACAGTTTCTTAAACCATCATATCTTACCTATATATATTAGTTACAGTTACAGTTTCATGTTGAATCGTGCCTTTTTAAGTAGTCTATGCAGCAATTTAATGTGTGAACGTACTTTAAAATGTTAGTGTCTGAAGAATTATTTTGCTTTGGCTCTTGGTCTATAGCTGGAGTTTTATGAAAGCAAAAGGTTTATTTGTGTGTGGAGACTTGAGTCCTTTCATGGAAATGGTAGTCGCACTTTATTTTTATTTTTTTATTTTTTATTTTACATACTTATTTTTTGTTGTTATTTCTATTTCTTCATTTTTGTTATTTGTTATTTATTTGTTATTTATGTTTTTTACTTGTTATTTATTATTTATATTTTCCATATTTATATTTTTATTTTTAATCACTATTTTTCATTTTAAATTTCTAATTTTGTTCTTTTGTTCTTTTGTTCTTTTGTTCTTTTTTATTTTTATTTTTAGTTTTTAGCTTTTAAATTTAGTTTTAGTTTCTTTTTTCTTGTTTTCTTTTATTTTTATTTTATTTTTTTAGTTTTTTTTTACTAAGTTTATTTTCAATTTTTTATTTTTAGTTATCATTTTTATTTTTTATTTTTAGTTATCATTTTTATTTTTTATTTTTTAAAATCTTTTTTTTTAGTTTCTAGTTTTTTTTAAAATTTAAAATTTTTATTTTTTCAAAATTTACTATTTTATTTAGTTATCTTAAGTTTTATTTTTATCTTTTTTATTTTATTTTATTTATTACATTTTT
>JANAVB010005596.1:2350812-2355812 GCA_029216955.1 Iris pallida
ATAACTTTTTTATATATATATAATTATATATTATATTTTTCTTTTACTTTTTCTTTTATTTTCTTTTTTTATATTTTTTATATTTTCTTTCTGTTTGTTTTATTATTTATTGTTTTTTATTTTATTTGATTTCTTTTTTTTTTTTCTTTTTTTTTCCTTTTTCTTTTTTTTTCTTTTTTTTCTATTTTTCATTTTTTTTCTTTCTATTTCTATTTTCTATTTTCTATTTTTATTTTTTATTTTCTATTTCTATTTTTTATTTTATTTTTTTTTTTATTTTATTTTTATTTTTATTTTTATTTTTATTTTTATTTTTATTTATTTTATTTTATTTTTATTTTTTTTTACTCTTTTACTTTTTTATTTATATTTTAAATTTAATAATAATTATTATTATTAAATTATCTAACATTAATATAATATTTATAATTAAAATAATAATTAAATTATTATTTTACATTTAATTATCTAACAATTAATATTCTATATTTTATAATTAAAATAATAATTAATTTTTTAATTTTTATCTACAAATTTATTATTTATTATTTCAATTTTTTGTATTAATTTTTTAATTTTTAATTTATTATTTATTGTTTATTTCTCGTTTCTTTTTATATTTTATATTTTATAGTTTTAGTTTCTATTTTTAATTACTAATTTTATTTTTTAACTCTTTGATTTTTACTTATATATTTTTTATTTTTGTTTTAATTTTAGTTTATAAATTTATGTTTTTTTTTTTGTTTTATGTTTTGTTTTCTAGTTTCTAATTTTAAATTTGTACTAAATTTTATATTTTTAATTTTTAATTTTTAATTATTAATTTTTATATTTTATCTTTTCTAATTTTAAATTTTTAGTTTCTAATTTTCATTTTTAACTTTTAGTTTTTAATTTTTAGTTTTAAATTTTAAGTTTTACATTTTAAATTTTAAATTTTTAGTTTTTATTAGTTTTTAGATTTTATTTTTTATTTCTAATAGTCCACTCCTTGTGGACAACTATCCACAATTTAGGTTTAATTTTAAAATTTTATTTTTAAATTTTAGTTTTTATCTTTTGCTTTTTATCTTAAAGTGAATTTTTAAACTTTACCGCAACAAAACTAAAAACAAAAACTTAGTAAATTTATAACGCATGTCCTGTTTGCAGCACTTTTGGTACTTATTGTTTATTGCATAATGCAGGTGGGTCTACTGCACTGACTTCCTAATCCTCTCCTTAAAACTCTATACATTTTTTGGGGGCTTCATCGTCTACGACACAGGCAACCTGATCAAAAAACACTCCTACGACGACCACTTTGTAGCGGCCATCTCTCTGTAACTCGACATTGCCAACCTCTAGACTCTTTTGACGTGCGCTCGTGTTTCGAATTAATTTCCAACAAGACCCCCACAGTTTCTTAAACCATTATTTCTTACCTATATATATCAGTTATAGTTACAGTTACAGTTTCATGTTAAATCGTGCCTTTTTAAGTAATTTATGCAGCAGTTTAATGTGTAAACGTACTTTAAAATGTTAGCGCAAGACCCCACAGCAGTTTATGCAGCAGTTACAGTTACAGTTCGATGAAGACCCCTACAGTTTTTTTTTTTTTTTACAAAGTTTATGTTTTCAATTTTTAATTTTTGGTTATAATTTTATTTTTATTTTATTTTTTTAATTTTACTTTTTAAAAAATAAGATTTTTTTTTTTATTTTAGCTTCCAGTTTTTTTTTAAAAAATTTTAAATTTTAAATTTTGTTTTTTTAAAATTTACTATTTTATTTATTTATCTTATGTTTCTTTATTTTTATTATTTTTTATTTATTTATTACATTTTTATTTTTATTTCTTTTATTTCTTATTTCCCATTTTCTGTATTCTATTTGCTATTTTCATTTTTCTTCTTTCTTTTTTCTATTATCTAATTTCTATTTCTATTTGTATTTTGTATTTTATATTTTATATTTTATATTTTCTGATTTCTATTTTTTATTTTTTATTTATATTTGAATTTTTTTTTGTTTATATTTGTGTTTTTTATTTGTTTCTATTTTCTTCTTTTAGATTTTAGAATTTATGTTTATTATTTTATATTTTATATTTTGTATTTTGTATTTTGTATTTTGTATTTATATTTTGTATTTTATATTTTGTATTATATATTATATATTATATTATATATTTACTTTTTTTTATTTTTACTTTTTAATATTTTTTTATATATTTCTTTCTTTTTGTTTTATTTTTTATTTTTTTTTTATTTTTTATTTTTCATTTTCTATTTTCTATTTTCTATTTTTTATTTTTTACTTTTATTTTTTATTTTATTTTATTTTATTTATTTTTATTTTATTTTTTTATTATTTATTATTTCTTTTTTTATTTTTTCTTTTTCTTTTTCTTTTTTCTTTTTTCTATTTTCTATTTTCTATTTTATATTTATATTTTCTATTTCTATTTTCTATATTCTACTTTCTATTTTCTATTTTCTATTTTCTATTTTATATTTTATATTTCATATTTCATATTTTTATATTTTATATTTTATATTTTTTACTTTTTGCTTTTTGTATTTTATATTTTACATTTAATAATTAATAATTAATATTAAATTATCTAACAAATAATAATTAATATTTTATATTTTGTAAATTTAACTAATAATTAATTTATTATTTTACATTTAATTATCTAACAACTAATAATTAATATTTATATTTTATATTTTATAAATTAAACTAATAATTAAATTATTTTTATTTTTATCTACCTATTTATTATTATTATTTTCAATTTTTTGTATTAATTTTTTACTTTATTATTTCATATTTATTGTTTATTTCTCATTTCTTTTTATATTTTATATTTTTTTAGTTCTAGTTTTTTTTAGTTACTAATTTTAATTTTTAAATCTTTGATTTTTTACTTTTATATTCTAATTTTTTGTTTTAATTTTTAGTTTATAAATTTATGTTTTTTTGTTTTTGTTTTGTTTTCTAGTTTCTAATTTTAAATTTTTACTAAGTTTTATATATTTAATTTTTAATTTTTAGTTATTAATTTTTCTTTTTTTATCTTTTCTAATTTTAAATTTTTAGTTTCTAATTTTAATTTTTAACTTTTAGTTTTTAATTTTTAGTTTTTAAATTTTACATTTTATATTTTAAATTTTTAGTTTTTATTAGTTTTTAGTTTTTAGATTTTATTTTTTATTTCTAATTTTTGGTTTTTAG
This sequence comes from Iris pallida, assembly GCA_029216955.1. Classification (NCBI taxonomy): domain Eukaryota; kingdom Viridiplantae; phylum Streptophyta; class Magnoliopsida; order Asparagales; family Iridaceae; genus Iris; species Iris pallida. The sequence continues at coordinate 2,354,041 of JANAVB010005596.1, forward strand.
GTTAGGGTTTTAGTTTTTATTTTTAATTTTTACTTTTTTGTTTGTAATTTTAATTTCTAGTTTTGGTTTTGATTTTTAATTTTAATTTTAATTTTTAGTTTTATTTTTTAATTTTAATTTTTAGTTAGATTCTTGTATAAATTATTAATTTTTTTTTTTACTTTTTTTTTTAATGTTCTTAATTATTCTTATTTTTTTATCTACAACTTACGGATGAGTTTAACTCCTATTCATTTGATTATTTTAAATATCATGAGAACGTCAAGGATAAATTAATAATTTTATCTGTCCCACAAACAAACAAAAATTAGTTTTTCACTTTTTGTCTCCCAATTTTTTGGTCATCCAAATAAGCAAAGGTAAAATTTCATTTTCTTGACTTTTTTTTTTCAAACAAAATGAAAATTGATGAAAAATATAATTTTTTAAAGAAAAAAAAAAGAGCAAATAATTAATTTTCTTTCCTTTGCGCGAACCAACCAAACGAGACCTAAAGGTTAATATTTGTCGCAAAGATTAATTCATTTGATTAACCTAATTCATTTTTTTACTATAGATCGAGTTCGGACCTTGTCGGTTGCATACGACTTATAACTTATTTGTGGAGTATTGGAGTACGAAGTGGTATTTTTTTACATTCTCCATCATGTACAATGTTTGTAAATAATCTTATATTTTGTAATTATTCACATGCTTTGGAAGATTTTAGAGTGATTAATAAGGTTTTGTGTCATCAACCTCTTCAAATGGGAGCAAGTTTGTACTTACTCATCACTAGCATCGGTTGGAGAGACGATAGCTTCATAGGTTTGTTAGTCGGTTCAATAGCAGTTGTAGAAGAAGTGAAAGTTTGTTGATGCATTAGGAGTATATTCTGAGAAGAATTTATTTATGAGTTTGTTGATACATAAGGTTTTTGTTCGGTTCTGTAATCTATAATAGTTGTGTTTCAGTTTCTCATTTGATATACAATAATCAAAGGGGGAGGTTTCTCTGCAATTATTAATGAATATTAACACATTTTTAGTGACATGTTAGAAGAAGGGTACATGTTATCCCTGTATGGAAATCGACGACATTAGAAGAAGGAGCTTGAAGACAGGGGCGGGGATGACGATGCCAGAAAATGAGCAATTGTCTACACTCAATTTTCTAAAGAAAATAATTATAGATATTTTCCAGTAAAACATTGAATGTGAGACAAATTAGTTATATACATTGAAACCGAAATATTTAATGACATAGATAATAAAGTCAATATGAGACGATTTCAAATATAAAAACTCGCTTCAAGAAATTATAATTTGATCATCTAGATCTTGGTATATATACATTTGAATATTTTTATGAACTATGTACTAGATTTTTTATTATATCAAAACTATACCTGTTTAATCATTTGACTTTTCTTAATACAGTTTGCATTTATTATTACTATTTTTTCAACTGCTTAGCGAAATGAATTCTAATTCAAATAAAAATTAATAATTTTGCCTCCACCAACTATATTTTCTTTCTCCATAAGATGTTACAGTGGTGACGCAAATGTGTGGTCAGTCGGAATTACTTCTTGTTAGATATTTGATACTGATCGCTTGCTATATATTGTAGTAGTTACTAGTATATCTTGTACTTGGTGTCTTCTAACTTATAAGCAATTGACCAGATTGATGCAAGTTATGGTACTAGAGAGAGATTAGGATTGATATGAAACTTGTTTAAACGTATTTAAACAATTGCGAACAAATATACAAAAGCTGGTTTGCCCGAGT